>DWHO01004174.1:0-11288 GCA_018247575.1 Eurytides lysithous rurik
GCACAATTCCCCGCCACCCGCGCGCCCCTTGATCTCACGGTTTTGGAGAAATCAAGTGTTGCTATTTGCAAAAATTTGGCCCACCCTGTATTACGAAGTTTAAACCTCTGTATAGGAGGGACATGGCGTCCAGTTGAGATTACTAGAGTTAGTTTTTTTTTTGAAAAAAGATACACGATTACATATTAGGTGCTAATAATTAAAAACTAGGTGAAAAATAAAGTATATTTAAATATGAAATAACCCTTTATTGTCAAGTACAGTATATTTCAAACGATAATTGTAGATAAAGTATCAAGCAGCTTAAATAGCACCATCGAGACATCGCAGAAAACCGCACAATCCGCTTATGATGTGGGAAAAACGTACGCCACTAGCGCGAAAGGTATTTCATCTAAATTTTTTTTTAATTTATCTAAAATCGCAGGCAATTGTAAATAATACAACAGCCAGCAAAATGAATAGTACGATTGGTAATACAAAACATCGCCACAAATCGCATTCAAACTGGCCAGAAATACACTTTAAGCAACAAAAGTCAAAAAATTCTAAAATAGTATAAATAGAAGTTGTTAATTTTATATTCAGATATTCGAAGTTTTGATAATACAAGAGAAATATAAAAAAAAATATTTTTGAAAAATTAAAATTTTCTTCAAAATCGGAACACAAAAACTTCTTTTAAAATTTGCTAATTTTGAGAAAATGATTGACTGGTGTGCGCCGTTTTTTTTAATTATAATAAAAAATCGAACGCCTTTTTGTGTATAATTGAAATAATGTTCGCTTTAATGTTTTTTTTTTTAATTTTATGGGCATAGACATTTTGAAATAGGCCTAGTACATTTCTGTCTGATACTTGTTCCTGTTACAATTTAGTTTATTATTATTTTTATTTTTCTCTAGATACGGTAACAGATAAAGTGAATAGTACAGTTGAGGGTACAAAAAGCGCGGTTAACTCGGCCGTTGACACATCAAAATCGTATGTCGGTAACGCAAAAGGTACAGATGACTGCGTTGTTAATTATCCTTTCTCTGCGCATCAATGTTTGCTACATAACTGTATTCGTGTTCCCTAATGATCAATTGTTCACTAATGAAAAGTAACCTTTTAATATTATTGAAAACCTTTTAGGCCGCTATAAAATGCTTAATAAAGGCTTGGCTCGAAAATGGCACAGAAGCCATAGACAACTTGTCTTATATATTTTTTTTCTATTTTTATGTTGTTTTTGTTTTATTTTTGTTTTTTCTAACATTCATAACGGTTTAGATTCATCGCAAGTAACAATGCAAAACGCGCTTGAAACTTCTAAAGGCTATGTTCACTCAATGTTCGATATAGGCAGAGGCTATTTAGATACTGCTAGAGGTAAATCAATTGTTTTACTGCATTTGTATTAAGCTTATTTTGTATTGCTCATTTCGATATATTAGGTTCCGTCGGAACTTGCTTCTTATAAATTTAATACTTTTTAGATACCGTAGCGAGTTCTGTAGATAGCACTAAAAAAGCCGCTCAAAGCACTATTGAAACGGGAAAGACTTACGTCGACTCAGCCAAAGGTAACTGTCACTTATAATATTTAATGAACTACCGAGAAAAAAAGGCTAGCTAGAATCATTTGTATAACCTTTGAAGTTAAAAATAAGCGTCAATAATATGTCAGTAAAGTGAAATTTCTTATGCTTTCATTTATATATTTTTAATTCATTTATTTCTAGTATATTTTATCTGATTTATTCATACCACAAAACATATTCAATAAGAAAATCTATTGCGTCATTTTGCTAGATATTTTTAGTTGCGTACTCACATTTTAGATACGCTTCAAAACACAATCCAAAGCACTGTAGACACTACGAAAACTGCCGCGAATTCTGCCGTAGAGCAGGGCAAGGCTTACGTTGACAGCGCGAAAGGTAACCGCCATTTTGGAATATCGCGTGTTTTTTCTTCTTTTTAATTTTACACATTAAACGTCACTCTCGTTGTCACTAGACAAGGTCGCCAGTACCGTAGACGCAACGAAGAAAGCAACTGCTTCTGCAGTTGATACCGGCATTTCTTACGCCGGTACTGCTAAAGGTACAGACTTTGCTCCTATTATTTTCTCTGTAATTACAAAGAAAAAATCACATGGTAAATTATATTATACTAATAATAACTCGTGGATTCAGCTCCTTTAGTTATTAAAAAAAAATAAGATGCTACAAAAATATTGTTTTCCGCACTTTAGACACCGTAGCAAGCACCGTGCACACTACAGTAGACGCAAGCAAAAATATTGCCTCATCTACTTTTGACAAAGGCACTTTACTCTTAGGAAGCACTAAAGGTATATGTTTTTGCTTGATAATAATAAAAAATGTAAGAATAATTCTCTTGAAATAAATGGTAACACATACTATTGTTGCCATACTATCGTTATTATAATGTTATCATAGTCCTCAAATTAAAGTCATTTGAAAGATTGATTGAGAAAAGAAAAGAAAATGAGTCAAACATCCTAATTACTTTACAGATTGTTAATGCAAAAAGAATTTTAACGTGATTTTAGAATATTTCCTATTTATATATATTAACATATTGAGAACATCAATCTTTATTTTGTAGACACCGTAGCGCAAACTGTGGACACTACTAAAAATACAGCGGCGTCTTACGTAGGAAGTGCTAAGGGTAAAGGAAACGGATAGAATAATGATTCAACACATCATCACATTTTATTCAGTTGTAATTTTATTTAAATTTCTTCCATTTGTAGACACCGTTGCGAATACAGTCAGCAGTACTGTAGATACAACGAAAAATGTAGCCGCTTCCGTTGTAGATAAAGGCGTGGCTTTCGTAGGAAATGCTAAAAGTACTGTTGATATTTGAAACGCTTAAAAGTCGCTCTTAGTTTCTTCGCTAGTGATTAGAATATTTTAACGTTTTATTCACATCAAAACATTTCTATTTTAGACACGGTAGTAAACACAGTTAGTGGTACAGTAGATACAACTAAGAATGTAGCTGCTTCTGCAGTGGAAAAAGGCGCAGAAATCGTTGGAAGTGCCAAAGGTATTTGTAGTTAAAGCTATTAGTAAGAATCCACCTTCATTCGTCACTACATTGTATTAATTACATTTTAGACACAGTAGTAAACACAGTCACAAGCACGGTAGATATGACTAAGAATGCAGCCGCTTCTGCAGTAGGTAAAGGGACGGCAATTGTTGGAAGTGCTAAAAGTAATTTTTAAAAATAAAGATTATGCAATTTTTGAGTATTTTGGATGTTTATACTCTTATTTCTCTTTTAGACACTGTAGTTAATGCAGTTGCTAGCACAGTAGATACAACTAAGAATGTTACTGCTTCTACGGCAGACAAAAGTGCAGCAATTGTTGGAGGTGCTAAAGGTAGTTGACGTAATGACTTTTTATCAGACGATAAGTATTTCAGATAATCACGCTTTCCTAATTTATCTTTTAGACACTGTTGTAAATACGGTCACTAGTACAGTAGACACGACTAAGATTGTAGCCGCTTCAGTGGTAGACAAAAGTGCAGCATTTATGGGAGGTGCTAAAGGTAGTTGGCTTAATGACTGTTTATCAGACGATAATTATTTCAGATAATCACGCTTTCCTATTTATCTTTTAGACACTGTTGTAAATACGGTCACTGGTACAGTAGACACGACTAAGAATGTAGCCGCCTCAGTGGTAGACAAAAGTGCAGCAATTGTGGGAGGCGCTAAAGGTAGTTGACGTAATGACTGTTTATCAGACGATAAGTATTTTAGATAATCACGCTTACCTAATTTACCTTTTAGACACTGTTGTAAATACGGTCACTAGTACAGTAGACACGACTAAGAATGTAGCCGCTTCTGCGATAGACAAAGGAGCTGCAATAGTTGGTAGTGCTAAAGGTATTTTCACAACTAAAGATTTTGCAGTTATCGCGTATTTTAGATGTTTATATTATTATTTCTTTTTTAGACACTGTAGTTAACACAGTCACTAATACGGTAGATACAACTAAGAATGTTGCTGCTTCTGCAGTAGATAAAGGTGCAGCATTTGTTGGAAGCGCTAAAGGTATTTGCACAAACTTACACTGGTTAGTGGTTGAGTACCTACTTTTAATTTTTTTTTTATTAATTTTAAATACGGTAGTTAACACAGTACATAGCACAGTAGATACAACAAAGAATGTAGCCGCTTCGGCAGTAGACAAAGGAGCAGCAATTGTAGGAAGTGCTAAAGGTATTTGAACGATCTATCATCAGATATAATAGTGTCAATCACGAGTATCATTCGATAGTATAATTATTTATTCTATTTTAATTCTAATAGATACAGTTGCAAGCACAGTAGATACGACTAAAAATGTAGCTGCTTCAGCTGTAGGCAAAGGCGCATCGATTATCGGAAGTGCCAAAGGTATTTCTCGCGACATTTCAACCATATTATTCATATAACCATATATTCATTATAACCATATATTCGTATATTTAATGTCGTCTTCTTTTGTAGACACAGTAGTTAATACAGTCAGTAGCACGATAGATACGACTAAAAGTGCCGCGGCTTCTGTAGTAGACAAAGGGACGGCAATTGTAGGAGGCACTAAAGGTATTATACAGTAATTTTATACGGTAGTTTTTGTTAAAGATTATTATATAGAATGTACATTTTTTTTTAATTTGATCAGATACTGTAGCGAGTACAATAGATACCACCAAAAACTATTCCGCGGCCGCAATCGATAAAGGATTTTCCATTGTTGGAACTGCTAAAGGTAATATACAACAAGCGTTTCGATTCGATATACTCGTATCTGAGGTCTCGAACAATTAGCTTTTTCTATATTTACATTGCTTGGAAATAAATCAAAATACTACAGATAATTTGCTGAATATAGTAAAATAAAAGATACAATTCATAATGATGATGTATAGTGTCTTAAGTCAATTAATCTAACAATTTGTAAATTACTTTAATGTATACCCAGACATATTGTTGAACTCCGTCTTGTTTCATGTTTTTATAGTATATATATCAATATTATAATATTTTCAAACAAATCTATTTATATTTACATATTCATTGTAGATACACTATCAACCACTGTTAGTAGCACAGTAGATGCAACAAAGGGTGTAGCTAGCACTGTGGTAGACAAAGGATCCTCTCTGTTCGTAGGAGCTAAAGGTATTTCCGGTATATAATCTAAACATCATCTCCTTGTGTGTTTTTTTAGACCTTCCTTACTTCACTGACCTTTTGTTAGTTTCATGTGGTAACAAAAGTTTGAGGTTTATGGAAAGCTTAAAAGCAATAGTAGTACTTACAAAGTGGTGTTGTTCACTGTGATTAAATCTGTTCACATTAGGTGATTGTTTTTCTCGCACTAAATGTTGTATGCTTCGTTAACAATTTGTAGATGTGCTAGTATCCACTGTTTTTGATACGAAGCAGTGTGCAGTTGAAGAATCTGAGCGCGGATTTCAAGTTGCTGAAGGTACAGTACGGTTTATTTATCACTGCATGTGCTTTGCTTGATATTTTCAACTCATTCTGTTTCTGTTTGCCTGGTACTCAACAACTATAAAATTCCCTTTGTGCCATGCAACGTTTGTCACAAATTCCCTGATTGTTTTCAGATCACTCAGTTTGGATTTGTTTGGTGGCCATTGTCATTTTTTTTGTATTTTATAGATTTCATTCAGAGCAAGATCGAACCGGCGATTGAAAATAGTAGCGAGGCACCGAAAACTGACGGAACCGATATCCAAGTTTCAGCCGGTACTCGACAGACAAATAGTGTTGCAATTTTAAAATAATATCAGTGTGATTTTAACCTTTATATGATTCAAGGCTAATCCTAAAAACGCCAAAAACTAGTGTTGAAAGTAACACGTTATGAATTTTACAAAGTGTAACAGTTTTAGAATTATTTAAAAAGTTATAACGCTGAACATGTGTGTTTTCGCCCAATAATCCCAACAGGTTTACGCTCAAGAGTTAATGACGCTTTCATGATTGTTCCGCTCTAGTTGACGCTTCTCTGGAATTAAGATTTGTAACGATTGCTCACGATCGAATTTCTTCCACAGATACCATAAACACGACTGTAGACACGACCAAGAAGGCCGCAGAAGACGCGAAGGCGCAAGCTCTGAAGGCGGCCGAAGATGCTAAAGAGAAGGCGAGGTTGGCCGCCGAGGCTGCCAAGGAAGAAGCTAAACGGGCTGCCAGTAAGTAAACGGCAACTTTTATACTTTCTTTTGCGATAGATTTTTTTGAGTCTATCAACCGTGGTATAATTTTACGATGGTAGGTAGAGCCACGCAGCTCGAACCGCATAAATACAAAACATACAAATAAAACAAATTATTGCTAAAATTATCCTTTTTCGTTGAAATTTTTATATGACCTAACAGAAAATCGACGTGAAATGGAAGTGATTGTACCGGTGAGTGAGGTGGCCGGTGACCTACCGTCCTCCCTCCTTTTCCTGCCCCTCCCTTCCAAATAATTCTACGTCTCTTCCTTCCCCTAAATGTAATAAAAAAATAATTTAACTTTATTGCTGTTCATGGTATTTGTTATCACACTAAATGGTTATTATTGATTTTATGATGACAGGGTGGAATGATAAGCGCCAGCCTTCAATTCCCAATAAATAACAATGTTTCTTTTACAACTTGCGCAATAAGAATTTTAAAAAGTTCTTATAAATAATTGACGTTTCTTTCAAATGAAATGAATTTATTATAAAGTTAACAATGAGGGTAGTTTGAAAAGCACAACCAGTTTTCAAACTACCCACATTTTTGCAGCTCCACAGAATGTTCTGAATGTTTTTTTTCTACTACAGATGCTGCGGTGGAGGAATCTAAGAAGGCGGCGGAGAAGGCAGCGGCCGACGCCAGCAATGCCGTCCACAGCACCGTGGACAACACTCTGAAGAGGGTCGAAGAGGCCGCCGACCAGGGGCTGAAGGAAGCTGGCAACGTAGTCGATGCGAAGATCAAAGACGCCGACAAGTTCCTTAGCGAGAAGCGCGACGCGGTAAGTTGGACCTGAACTCATGTATCGTCGAGTACAAAAGTCGTTGATATTCACAAACTAAAATCTATGCACCATTTTTTTTACAACAATTTTTTTTTCAAATACATTTTAATTTATGATGTGCTCCAATACGATACATAGGTTACGAATTTGTAGTAGGGAAAACATTAAATAAAACCTAAATGCACTGAAATGATCTTCCTTCGTAGTGTCGAGTACAATAGTTTCATTTCAGCTTGAAAAAGTCGTTCCTTAATTCACAATATTTTATTCTTTTTTACAAAAGCGACTGTACACAGACTCGAAGGGGAAGACAATACTCCCCACATACTGATACCAATGTATCTATAAACCAAATAATGGTGACATCTAAGTTTTTCCTAAAACTTATGTTCCTTTAAAAGTAATTTTCGACGACGCAACTGACTTGATTAAGTGGTACCTTGGTCACCTTTGCAGAGTACACCTGGAACGGTATCACTGCATTGAAATCAAATCAAAATATATAAATGTATATTTATTCAAATAGGCCTTAACAAGCACTTATGAATAATTTTTACATTTTGTTGGTGTGGAAGGACATTTGCAGCATTATAGAACTAGCAAATGGGTTGCCTGCCAGCCTTTAAGGAGGGAATTTTTGAAAAGGGGAGGGTGGAGGAGTGAGAGGGAGGGAAGAGGAGGAGCAATAGGGTGGACTCTTTGGAGGATGGAGAAAAAGAAAGGAAGGGGAGTGAGCGAAGGAGGAAGGAAAGAGAGCGGGATGGGTCACCGGCCACCTCACTTACCACCGAAACGCGGAAGCATTTTCACTTTACGCCGATTTTCTGTGAGGTCGTGGTACTTATTCGGTTCGAGCCGGCCCATTCAGCAGCGGGTACATCTGCGTGGCTCTACCACTGTTAAAACTCGACTTTCTATTGTTATAAATTTATGACTTATAAATTTTTGACTTATAAATTTTTTGCCTTATAAATTTTTGAAGTCATTTTTTTGCTTAGGTGTGAAGTTGGATTTTCCTAGATACGACAAAATAATTTACCTTCTACCGCCGATATGTACTAATTATAGAAAGAATTATTTTTTCCTCAGGGCCTCCCATGAATATAATAGAATAGCAAAGAAGTCTGAGATTAATTTATTTCATACAAAACCATCTACAATTAAATGTTTTATAACAGCAAGTTTTTCGGCATCCCGGCCCCCAGAAATTATTGAACTACCGTGGTTTTAATTGTGAATTAAATAGCTTACAAAATTGTTGTTAAGTAATGAGAAAGTATATTGAAATTGTCTTCTACCCTTTTGTTTTATTATTCTATATGTGAAAATTTGTATTAGCTCTTTTTTAAATCTATTGTAACAGTGTGTTTCTTAATATCTGATAAGCTGTTGTTTTCCTAACTAATAAAATATATAGAGGTGTGTATTCAAAATTGTTTAGGACGGGGGCCATTTGTCCACCTTAATATTATTAATGAAGAATGTTTGTTGACAAACATATGTGTCATGAATAAAAATATTTTAAATCTTTTCAGCTCGTAACAAACCTGTCGTCCGCCGTCCACGATGGTGCTGGGAGTGCGGCTGGTCTCCTCAGCAAGGGACTCGCCACCTTCCCCAAATAAATAGCTGCAACAGCCACAGCTACAAAAGCAAACGCAAATTCACCCTGGGAAACTGACAGACTGCATTGTAAATATTATATTGTATGTATAAATTATTTATATAATATAATACAATATATATTATATGTGATAAGAAAATATATATTCATTGTATTATTCATATACAAATATAAACAGTTATCAAAAAAAGGGTATAGAATTTTGCAATACTGCAAACTGTTGGATTTCCCAATTCATTTCGTTATTTATTCCTTTTGCAAAATGTCAATAGAGGTCTATAATAAGTCTTCTAATTGGTGGTATAATTAATTTTGTTGAAGTTATTGTACGGAGTTATATAAATACTTTTATTTTTTATTTTGTGACTACCGATCAATCAATATTGCTTAATATATATTCTGTTAGTGAAATTTCAATGCGATGCTAACGTCATTCACGTTGAAAATCTCGCTTAATTTTCTTGTTTTTAGATGTAAATAATGTAAGTTATTTTAATAAGTTCACTTTATTATTTCTTTGCATTTGAAATGCATTTTGGCTGGCAATTCGTTTTAGCAATGACATGCTTGGCTTATACCGTCCGTAAAATTGCCTTTTCATTAAAAATATATTTTGTATGGCCTAAATATTATTAGTACAATAAAATTGCACAGGAGGTATAAATATTGTACAACATAATTCTCATAGAAAAATATATTTAAATGCTGTAATAACATATATATAAAGAGTTTTATATTTTGTGATAAGACAAATTTCTTAGCCTGTATCATCTCTTGATAAAAGAACTTGTGAAGTCACTTATAACAAATTCTCATGTGTCTATATAAATCTGTTAAATTCTAATGTTATATTATATTCAAATGTCTAAGTTATTTTCATTAAATGTAGTCATCTATGTTTAGAGCTATTTTGAATAATCAATGTCATTATTTCTGTTTAATAAACGCATTGCCATCAATATTTGTGTTTTATTTTTATATCTTCTAATTGTGAAATAATATATTCAAAACAATATATAAATTTACTTCCATTATAGGTAAGAAACATGAAACAACAAGTTTATCGAATAATAAAGTTAAATTAGTAACAAAATAATTTTATTTTTATGTAACAGTATTTTATTATCAAAGCAATTGATATCTTTCTTTAACATTTCGCTTTGGTTGAATTGACAACTGACAAATGCCTGACGACATACAAACACATTGGTATTTAATCTTGAAAGAGGATTTGTGACATAATTGAGCATCATTACTCTCAGACAAGTAATTATATATAAACAGTAGCGGTACTACCATACAAGCCCAAAAGCCCGGCTTGCCCTACTAAGGAACAAAATTTATAAATCTTAATTAGCACATGCGGATAAGACAGAAGTGTCGTTTATTTTTTTTAATAGTGACGTCATCAGTGCTGACTTCACATTCTTCCTCAAACTGATCCTCCATTCCATGGTAACAGTGAAGACCAAAATAAATTTCATTATTTTTTTGACCATTCTCGGAGGTCCGATCAGCACGACATCTCAAATAATAATCCTTTCTTAATTCGCTCTGTTGTCTCTGTTTATACTAATCATTTCTCACTCTCGTGGCAACAACGAGTTTGCACCAACAACCGCATACCTGTTGTTTACCAAATCGGCAAGTGCGCACGTGCAACAACGCAGGTATTGTTTTTGTAAAACTACCTAACTCCTTATTTAAATACTAAACGTTAAAAATAATAACGATTAAGTATTTGCGTCGAAATATATAATAATAATGTCCTCCCGACCCATTCCACGGTCGGCCTACAATAGATCAGCCAAGTGCGTAGGATATATTATAGTGCACAAGCGTTTCCGTAAATGTAGGTGCACTCTCTCTTCGTTTTGCTCTCATAACCTGATGGGACGGATAACCGACACGACCGGAGAGAGAAAAGGCGCAGAGGCGGTGACATTAAACCGACCTCTTTACAACAACGTCTCCAAGCCACAAGAAGCCGGAACCGACTTTTTACATGACCATCCGACGCATGGATCATCTTACTTTTCAGGCAATCGGGTGATCAGCCCGTAATATCCTTTTTTTTTTCACGTAGGGGAAATGCCTACGCATACCCGGCCTTGCGGGGGCAAGAACGGGTTATGTCGGACTCGCACCGACCAAAACCCCCACGATGTTCCACCTAGGTGCATAAAGGCAGAGTCACGGGAACGCTTTCGCACACTTCCGCGACCCTGCCAGCGCTGGCCGCCTCCGTAGCCTCTCCTCTGGGTGCCCCTCGGCAACCCGTTCCCTCTTCAGGTAAGGCGTGCTGGAACACAGAGCACGCCTTCCTACTCGGCCTCCTTTGCAATGGCCAACGGACCCCCCGAGTTCGCTGGCTGGAGGCCATGGGAACTAGGAACGGGCCATTTTTGAACCTGTGCCCAAAAGTGACAGGCCTCCCAGCCCCCAGCGGCGGAAAATGGTCCTTGGCTCCGCCGCTCACCATGTTTCGGCCGCGGAGGGTAGGGAGAACGACGCATCGTAATACCGACACTCCTCTCCCCCCGCGGCCCCACCACGCCGTATCAGCGGTACGGCCCCGCTGAGTCGCG
>DWHO01004175.1:0-11287 GCA_018247575.1 Eurytides lysithous rurik
ACACACTGTCACTGAGCTTACGCACTGGGCGCAGGATAACTTGTGCTTACGCATTCGTACCAACACTTGATATCAAAACAACCGACCCGAACGGCTGCTCGAGTCAGTATGATCGGGGAAAATTTGATTCATTGTAAAAGATTATTTTATATACATAAAAATAAATACCAAAACTTAGGTTACAAGACTTCAACGGAGTTAGAGTTGGTTAAGTGCTAATTTTAATTGATTGCCATTACAGTTTTTAAATCTTAAGTGATAAAAGGTTGTGCTTTGATGCTTCATAATGTGGCAATGTTATTATATCTCGACATTATTAACAATGGATCCCAAAAATAAGATAAGATTACGAGTGGTGGTACTAATGGTAGTACTTCAACATCAACATCTTATGTTATGTTATGGGCTTGTATGGACAAGCCCATATGCCCGGCTTGCCCTACTAAGGAGTAAATCTTAAATTTATATTTTAATCATTTATTTTTAATTATCACACAATTCCCGCAACGCTCAAATTTCCAAACAAACAAAAAAAATTTTTTTTTTGTACAGGTGGTGGTGGTGAGGTTTGTACAAATGTATTGACGATTCACCACTTAATTTTAAGTTCTAGTTAAGTTTTTCTTCTGGCTGTTTCAATATAACAATAAATAACGTTGTATGATAATAATAGTCAAGCAGCCAAAGTTTAATAAAAATGCATACGGCTACATACTACAGTTATCAGTAGTAGTATGTGCATATACGTATATAGAATAGATTCGAGCTGTTTATTTGAACTGGCCTCAAACGAAAGACGTTAAGAGCAGATGTTACAACTATGGTATAAAATGACTGTTGTTCCTTCCTTCTTTCCCAATAATCTAGCTATCCCCAAGTTGAGTAAAAACACTATTCGGTTCAAGTATAAAGCATTAATATGTATTCCATTGATATTTAAAACTAGTGTTGTAAACTACACTAGTTTTATTATTTTTAAACAAATCTAGAGTCAAAACGATAAAAAATTACTAAAAACGTTTTACTATTAAAAAATAGAATAGAAAATAGTTAAACAAAAGTAAGAACTTTTTTTTAAGTTTTATTTTTTATGCAATACTTAATATTTGTATTAGCAAAATTAAAAGAATATAAATTCACGTTGACGATGATTCCCATCATGCATACATACGTCTCAATCGGCTAAAGAGTTAAAAAGGTTGTTTTAAAATAAAAAAAATACTTAATGGTTCTTAAAAGTACTTGTGCTCAGGGTTCATTGAAGTTTTTAGACACACTTAAATGAATTCTAAACACATTACCATTATTTCGGACAGCCAAGTATAACAATTGATTAAACTTGAAATGTCATCAAGAACTTATAAAACCTATTAAAGGGTTTGTAAGGGTTGTTTGGGCTAGAACTGGCCGCACTATTAAAATGCTTATATATCGAAACATTATAATTATAAATATTAAATAAGATTGTATATTAACCGACCTGTATAATTTTATCATTTACTATGAGAAAAATATTATCTCACCTACATATTACTTAACTACATATTTATTTACAAGAACACTAAAACCTACAAAAAAATGATCATTGTGAATATATTTCGAAGTGCACAATTTTAATCCATACTTTTAAATATTTAAAGGTATATATGTATTGTCAAAAAATGCTGTTACTGAAGTTGCTAGAGTGTCCTTTTAAATAATAATAAATAACATACTACTATATCTGACCCTTTTGTATCTATATAATCAATTCTTAACTTATTTTTTTCTACTTTAAACGCTTTAAAACAAGGTTGTCATGCCACGCAATTCATTAAAAAACGTAAACACACGAACAAGAGAAATTAGCATTGAGTGCAATAACGGCCCACCGCCGCTCAATGAAGAAATTTAATTACAAAACTTTTACAGCGGGAAAACTGTTACCTATAAGTTTAATTGCTTACAGTTCGCGCAATCAACGTGTTACTCTAGGGATACTTGATTTTAGCTGTTTCGTTCAGGGATCTTTTACAATTGCTTCGGTTGATTCGTTTTGATATTTTACGAATGTACTGGGGAGAGCTATTTATCGAATGAAAACAGACCAGAAGCTTTTCATTTCCTTATTTTTATTTTAATACGTAAAATTTAAAAATATGTTTTCACCGAATCATCGCATTATATGCATTATTTTATAATACGTTTGTAAGGTAAAATCCTTTTTTGATGCTTTTTAACGAAGACATAATTAGGGCAACATTGTCAACATAATATTTTATTAGAACTACGTATTGGTTTTTTTTTTTAGTTAAAAACAACCCAGGTTTTATTTTCTGAACGCAAAAATGCAATAAATTTTTTTCTAATGTATATAACTAAATACTACAAAATATATATATTGATATAAATGGGAAACGATATTAAAACTCAATTGTTACAGAGTTGTAAATTAAAAATTGATACAAGTGCATAAAATGCTACCACATTCCAAAATAATAAAGAAATACACATAATCTTGTGAACAGCGTATCCTGTATTTAAAATCTATATGCAAGTACTGTCGCTAATTCCTGTCAAAGAAAAATAAAAAGTATTTTAATAGCGCCTTCAAAGTTATCAAATACATACCCGGAAGTATTATTTTAGGCTTTAATGAAACTTAACTGTATGTAATCTGTACGCATATAATTTGTGAGGTGCATTTTTATTCGACATGATAACATAACATTAAATGTTTGAGAGAAATTCAAACGAAAACGCGATGCGGTCATTTATTCAATCGCTTTCTAAATTTTCCCAGCTACCCGAATATTTTCTACTCTTCACTATAAACAACCTTAGCCCTTATTAGGTATTTTTATTAAAGTGCAATCACATATAAGTTTAATTAGATTTTATTTAATTTCCTATTACGGTGAAAAGGATTGTTGGAAATAAGCAATGTGATCTAGTCTTTAGAATGAATTTAGTGTAGTTATAACATTTACATCAATGTCACTCACTCACACACTATACAACTGATCACAGGAATGTGCGGTCGTCTTCACAATTGTAGTAAGGTTCTCTTTTTAACACGCTGCCCTTGTTGTAAGATAGTTATATCAAGCGTTATAAGAGTGTTACTAACATTAATTTCACACGGACAAATGCCAAGCTCAGGAACAATCTTCTACAGTTCTTCGATGCCTAAACCAATAGCTTATCAAATATGCCAAAAGGGTCATTAAAAAAATTATAAATACTGCTATACACTAGATTCGCAAAACGTCAAAGCGTGCACGTTAAATAACAAATAAACATCATCACTGTCAGCTCTATACATTTACGGTATTTATATGAACTGAAAGTGAAAAGAAATTGACTTTGCTGTTAATATCTTTGTGTGCCTGTTGTTTCCAAAACTTACTGTTACGAACTTAATAAAAAAAAATCATTAAAATAAATTAGTGTATGTCTAAGAAAAAACGAAAATTTCAAAATGCAATGTTTTTATTACAAAAAATTGTGCAAATACAAATTACGCTGCAACAAGGTGATGTTATATTTGACAACGGTTCTTGTATGTAATCAGCAATTTTCGCATAGGTAGTCGATTAACCCAGGGGCTACCAAACCTCCTCCAAAAAGACCTGCTCTGTTCACGAATGTTGGACCAGCAATTACAGCCTGCAATAACACATAGACGTAAATAGTACTTAAAATTTAACAAATAAATACATATCCAAATTACTACAATTATCATCACAGTGAACTATTATTGAATTACAACACTTGAACGGATTGTATACAGTTTTATAAACTATATCTAGTTCACACTCATCGTGTTTTTATTTATATATCTTGCTTAAATGTTCAATCGTTAATAAAATAGTTTTTATTTACCCATTCAAGTTGAAACACATTTTTTTAAACTCGTGGTTAACGTACACTCGTAGTTGATGTCAATTTTTCAAACATGAATTCACTAATTAAATTTAAGTAATTAATGTTTAATTTTATATAGGAGAAAAAAGATATTATTGACCTAAGTAGGAAATGACTTTATTTATTTATGTTACTTGTTTCGTACATTTTGACATGTACATTATTATAATTACATCGCGGGAAATAAGAATAAAATTATAAAACGATTCATATTTCGATATTAACTCAAATCTAGACACATGCGTGCTTTGTGTGTACGAGTTTTACTGACTGAATAAATTTACCTTGGGAAAAATGGGGTCAACAAAACCATTAAACGGAGCGATCAGCTGAGGGGCGGCTGCTACCATCGCAACAATACACGAAACGAACACTACCTGAAATATAAGTATAGTATCTGTAATATTAATATTATAGAACTATATATAATGCACCATTATTTTTAGACCATTTATTTTTAGTCACCATTAATTAGTTATCCCATGTACACAGAGAGCCTTTCGAGCAATTACAAAATTTGCATTTGAAGGGTGAAATTTAACTCCTTAACAAAATTTTATTCATGGACACTATTATATTATATACCATTCTAAAATCATATAATATTATAATATAAACATTATACTATTAGATTATATTTAAATATTTGTAGTATTTTAATAATTTAGATTTCATATTTATTACAGTATAAGTTAGTATAATAGTATAATCACTACTTTCACTATCGATATCTAACTAAAATGACGATTTTACACACGACCAATTAAATATATCAAAAATACATTTTGACGACAGATTTTAATGTAATTGATCTTTTCAGATAACCTTAAATGATTATATATCACTCACAAAACTGAATCTATTTATTAATACGTGAAGAGAAAATTTTGTATCACTTTACAGCCACTTGGACTCACAGAGGCAGATGAAATTTGGTACAGCTATAGTTTATATTAAAGAGATTTGCTGGCACCTAACATTTTTACACGTTTTTCATAAAAATATATTAAATTAGATAAGCATATTCGCTTATCTAGATTGTTTATAGAACTAATATTTAATGAATAAAAAGTATATAATTTGAAGAAAACAACCCTTTGATCGATTTCGACCACTAGATGATCGCTAGTAAAGTTTAATATGTTTAGAAAAAAGTTATAATTTACTTACTAAGTATTTCATTTTGATTTCCACAAATATACCTCAGTAAAACTAGAAACTTGGAAAATTGTATCAGCTAACTATGACATCTTAAGGTATTTGCAGAATATATACTGTTGCTGAAGCCTATTTGTTAAAACCTGTACAATTTATTCCCTGACATTGTATCTTTAAATTATGTACTGGTTTTTCTAAATGTTAAATTAAATACCGGATCAATGAAAGGAACTGGTATATTATTCATCTATATTAATTTTACATTTTAATACGTATGCATGCATAACTTTATAGCACTTATTAATAATTCTTTAATTCAATTTTATGTGTGTAAAGACTTACTTGAAGTAGAAAAGTACCTCAAATATTAGAATTACAAAGGAAAACAGGTATTTTATTTTTAAAAAAATTAATTCAATTTTAAAGTCGTCAATTTAAAATTAAATGGTTTCATATTATATTAAAATAAATTGAAATCTCAGTAAAAAAGATATAGGTTTTTAAACGACAGGATCCTAATAATTAGTCTATTGGTACGAATACTTTTCAGAAAAGCACCTCGTGGAACAGCCAATCTTCTACGAGCAGTAAAAAAATTGCCCCCTTCTGTCATTGTTTCCTTTCAACTAGAGTAAGTTCTTCATTTTTTCATTACCTTTGAGCATTACCTTGATGATCACTCGTACAAAAATCTTCAGAATACCTTTCCGTCAATATTTAGAGAGCTTAATGTAAGGTTATTGTATAACAATTTTCTTCCCTCTCGTTTGTATTAAAAGAAATTGCTTTTTAATAAAAAAATATAGAGAATACTTGACTCTTTGTAAGACGGAACTTGTCCTTGGGTGACATGATTTATTTGAAGGACTGTGACTGAAGCTAACAACTGATGCAAGATTTCACAACAGATTTTCTGCTCGTCAAATTCTCTAAATTATATGAAAAACAATATTGAAAACATAAAAAACTGAATGAAAACTTAATACTTATGTTTAATGTTTAAAGATTTTACTTAATATATTAATATATTTCGTTCAGAACTTTTATTAAAATAGCATTATCCTTTCAAATTTCTAAAGGATTTCGGTAAGCATATATATATATATATACAGAGAGAGAGAAAAAATGCCTTCATGTGGTATTAAATAGTTAAGAATATATTATGTCTGTAATTAATCAACTACGCAATATTTCTCACTTTTATAAGATTTCTATAGTCACATCAGTCAGTATTATTGACAATAGTCAAGCCATTTCTATGTTAAGGTTAACAAACACAATTTTAACCTCATACCTAAATAAAAGGACCTGACGAGCAAGTTGTGGGCCTGGCGGTAATTCGAAAGATATAATACAATACTTAATAAAATATTATAGTACAGTTGCCTCCCAGATGCCTTGTCGTTTACAGAAAGTGCCTCCAAAAGATAATTTAAATTAAAGAAGCAGCTATGCATCGACATAATGATAGCCGATTTTTTAATGGATTATAAGTAAGTGGTAAACGAGTAAACGGCTCACAATCACGATCAAAAGATTTGCAAATGCGTTGCCGGCCTTTAAGTTAGAAATAAAAGCATATAAACACCTAAGCGACCCCCACAATTTTATGTTATTTATTTCAGCCTTATTGCAAACCAGTAACCGGTATTACAATGGGCGAACTTGATGCCATTTGGCATTCTCTACCAGTCAACCTGGAGCGTGGAGAAAAACTATCGTAGGTGCAATGGTGGTACTACTATATATACAAGCCCAAAAGCTCGGCTTGTCTTATTAAGGAGTAAAATTTATAAATCTTAGTTAGCACATAATTCCCGAATAATTTATTTTTACATTTGAGCGTTGCGGGCCTGTTTGGGAGTACCGCCACTGGGTAGGTGCAACAGAAATAATTATATTTATGTCATTTCAAATATTTATTAATACTTTATGTATAAATTCAATGATCAATTCAAATGATCCGGCACGACTGTGGCCTTCCCGGATGCTAGGGTACTCAGCCCAGCCGATGCAATTAGCACAGCGCTCCTCACAAGCACCTTTCAACGGCGACAGAAAACCCCACGTTCGCCACCGTTAAGCTCTCTTATAGTAAGGAAGGTTACGCGCGTAGGCCAGCCTCGAGCGCCCTGGTCTCGTTCACGACTTTCCTTCGGGTTTCCGTTATATCTTCACAAGTTGCGAGGACAGCACCCCACGATCACTAGCTTCGACCTTTTCTATTTGCCTTTACCTAGAGATCGTGCCTCACAATGCCCATCGCTGCCCCGATCAAGCACGACACTCCTTCAGCGCGAATTGGGCCGTCTCCTCGGCTCATACGTATGCGGGAATTTGCTGTTAGGTCCCTCCAAGTCTCACGTCACAAATACCTCCCGACACAACCATGTCCCGAGAGCATTACGTCGCTCGATGACCAAGGGCGCCGTGCTGTCGATCCAGCTAACGACTTAGGACAGGACATACGGCCTCAATAATTCTTAAACCGGTACTGGGGTGCTTCAGACTTTTCTCCCAATCGGCGACGGCCTGAAGGCGTAGTATCTACCTCAACGGTTATAAGTTCTGCGACAGATATTACCAGCCACATCTTACTAATCCTTTCGGCTATTTTGATAGATTTAGTTCTATGTACCAAATTTGAAATTTAATTTCATTTACCGATCAAAGTATGTGTAATTAAAACAATGATAAAATACAATATAGATAATTAAAATAAATTCTAAAATTAAAAATGGAATTATTTGTAAAATATTCTTATACTCGAACCTTGCTTATTTACCGAAAGCACAAAATAAAGATGAAAAAAGGGTGATATGTATTCATAGGTAAGATTGTATATATTATTTTAATAGAATCGGTTTCATTGTTTTACGGTATGCTGTACAGTATTATTTTGTTAAATTAACCAGTGGCAGACACAGTAAGTACTAGAAATAAAAATAAGGCTATAACACCTCAATTTCGTCTCCAAAAGGTGAAAAAAATCATGGTTCATGAGCCTTAGTATTAGCATAATTAATAAAATTTCACAAAATATCTATTCATTTGGCCATTTTAAAACCAAAAATAAAAACACTTTGTTACTTAAGGCTGTCCAAGAGTTTTTGGTAAATAGAATGCTTGAAACTTAATTAATTGCCTTATAGTGACTTATATGGTCTAGCTATTACATCGTATTAAGGCTTAACATTTCGTAACGGTATTTTAAAGGAGCAACTAGAGTTTCTCATCGACTCTTCTCAACAGAACTGGATTCCAAGTCGGTAAAAGCTTCCTCACGAACAAAACTTAAAAATGACGATTCAAAAGTATTTATAAATCCCCATTTGAAAAAAAATATTAAGGTTTGATTTGATTTGAAATTGAAATTAATTTTTCTGATTTTATCGCTTTTTTATTTTAAAATTCTTCATTTTACAGCCTTGTTATAGGTAAGTCTTGCAGTGTTGGTATGCTCGGAATAAGTTTTATTATTTATAAACCCCCAACTATCTTCTTTATTGAAATTAGGATAACAGTACATATAACAGTAATAATGTCCTCCCGACCGAATCCAGCCACGGCGGCCGATCTACAAGAGATCAGCCAAGAGCGCAGGATATATTATAGTACACAAGAGTTTGCGCAAACGCAGGTGCACTCACTCTCACTCATTTTATACACTCGACACGACCGGAGAGAGATAAGGCGCAGAGGCGGTGATATTAAACCGACCTCTTAATAACGACTTCTCAAGGCCACCGCTAGATGACGTCGACAAGAAGCCGGGAGCGACTTTTTACGTGCCCATCCGATGCATGGATCATCTTAAATTTCAGACAATCGGGTGATCAGCCCGTAATGTCCTAATCTAACTAAAAAACAACAACACAAAGTCATTGCCTTCCACGGGATTCGAACCCACGACCTCTGTTATGTAAAGGCCTATCTATACCACTAGGCCACGGAGGCAGCTTGGAAATTAGGATAATCCTTTACTTCAATAGTCTCGAAAATCATCATTGTATATACATATCCACATATCCTTATATCCATCGTATGAGTATTCCTCTGTGAGGATTCGAGCAGGGGTACCTATTTAGGAAGATATATTTGGTATCATCCTAACCTCGCTGGCATTTATATTGTTTGTTTCCGTTATTACTTTTAAAAAGTCTTAATTGGCTTTGGAAATTGATATCATGTTACAGCTATCATTCATGTATTTGAACTTTCAGTGATGTCACTTTTTATATTTCTATAACCACTAGCGGTAGCACTATCTTTTTAAACGGACCGCAACAGTGCTAACAAAAGATTATTGAATAATACGCCAGTCTACTATGCTAATCTAATTAGAGGATCCTACCACTTATAAAATTGCATAAAGAATCTATGAATGTAATATAGGTAAAGGAAACATAAATAAGGTTAAAAAAACAAGTTTATTTTGTATATTTACAAAACTTTTATTGTGTTTTCAATATTTTATAAATGAGCAAATTTGGATTCAGTTTTATTTGATGCTTGTCTTATGAGTCCTTTAAAACAGTCCAGCTGCGACAATGCCTGGGGATACCACTCGGTCGCCGAACAAGCCTCCGTTTACAACAGTTGGACCGGCGACAACAGTCTGTAATTTTGCATACATTAGTTATGTATAATGCATATCTAGTTAGAATACAAAGTTTAAAAAAATTATGTATATTGGGCATATTGTTATTGTATATTTAACATATTTTTAAAAGATTTCGGTGGCACAAATTATTTTTTTTTTACTTTAAAAAAATGCATGAACTTTATTTATGAATAAAAATTATATATTGTATTTATGTTTTTAAAGGCACAACTAAACAAGTCAAAATCCCCCTTGAAGACCAAAACCAAATCTTACCCTAGGACCCAGAGGTGCGACAATTCCCGGCCACGTCAGTACTTGAGGGTTGGCTGCGGCGAGCGCCACCAAGCACAAGGCGAAGATAATCTAAAATTCGTAAATAAATGCTATATCTTTAGCAAAGTCCGTTTGGGGTGATACTACCAAGCAGTAATGTGAAAGGACAACTATGTTCTGTTTAGTTTTGGGCAATGTTACCAACGTATTTATTTAATAATTGGAGTTGGAGATACAACATCTCTATTAGAATACAGGCGCTTACTATAAGGCTCAAGTCTTGCTCATCTTGCTTGTCTAATCGCCTTATCTCTAAGATTTTTATTGTGCCTTAAGAAATAATAAGTCCTACAGTAGCAGTATATGCTGGCCACGTTTAACCAGTCGTAAAATAAATTTAAAAAATATATATCTATTATTGCCACGAACTTTTTACAGTGAAATATTTTTTGAGAATTTTCGTAATCAATTTAGTAAACATTGTAAATATCGACACTTACGAGATATTTCATTTTAAAATGATTGCGGAATTTTTCACGTACTAGAAGGATTCCTGAGCTGTTAATATAATTTGCTCATGGAGACCATTATATATATACTCTACTGAAGGCAATTGTTGCTAAACAAGTTCTTAACTATCGTATGTATCGATAGATACGTTTAAGGTCATTTAACTTCTTTGTCTAATATAAACCTTTCATATTATTTGTTTCTGTAAACAAATTAAAACAGTACAAACAATCTAATTCATGGCATAATTGTTTAAATGGTCACCTCGACAACTGATGCTCGCGTCATATCGTTGGTTCGATCGGTAAGAATGGAAAAAGAAAAGTAGTTGTTCCGAGTCTTGGTATAATAAAGTACTTATTTGTGATTTTATTTTTATAAATAGTATTGCTAGACCAAGGTATTTTTCCCTTTGCTGAAGCTATATTGTTTAAATATCTTAGTAATATACTACCTAGTCTAGCCATAAGTTCTGTTACAAAGAAAATATCCTATAACTTCTAAAAAAATAATTATATGTTATTTTAAAGTTTTATAATTATGTGATTATGTAGAGTGAAAATGATATATTAACGTACTAAACTAGTTATTCAAAGTTAGCTTTAACGCACGTTTTTAAACGGTCGGGCCATTCGTCGATGGATTTACGAACGGCTTCCATTGGAAACTTGGTCACTGCCACCTCCAAAGATTCCTTGAGCGACTCAATATTTGGGTGACGCTTAGAGCAGGCCATGTCCTCTAGTACAGACCACAGTTTATAGTCCAAAGGGTTTAAGTCCGGACTAGCCGAAGGCCAATCATCAGCCTTTATGAAGTCTGGAACATTTTGCT
>DWHO01004176.1:0-11286 GCA_018247575.1 Eurytides lysithous rurik
AACGCTCTACAAAGCCGATACTAACCAATTATCTCTTTCTGACTACCGATGTGCATTATTTGTTGCCGGGTACTGTACAGAGATGTTCATTAGTAATTATGACATAGGTTTCGATTGTAAATATTTTTTTAAGTTCACTTTTGTATCTCCGAAAATTTACATTCTTTTATGAAAGCTGTGCTCCCTCAAATAATATCGTTTTCTTTCCATAGGATGTTCGCACTTTTGGTAATTGTAGTTTATATTTATTTCTTAATTTATGACAATACTGATTTATTTGATAATTGTATATTTGATTTAATTGAATTAGTTGTGATATCTCTAAAAATATGCAAGTAAAATATATAAAAAGTTTTCGAAAGTTAAATAATTGTGTTTTTTTTATATAATTGCATCGTTGAAGTAAGATGGGATAACGAAAAAATACTTAGATAAATCTTATTTTGAGTTCTTTGTAATTGATTTAAATTTGTTTTAGCGGCAGATCCCCATATTTCTATTAAATAATCAAAATGCGGTTTTACTAAGGAGTTGTAAATAATTGTGCTTACCTTTCTTGGAATACAATAAGCTATTTTATATAATGCCTCCAGTAGTGATGTAATGTTTGATGTGAGATTTCCAAGTTAGTTTGCCCTCTATCCATAGCCCAAGATAATTTTCTAGATCAGAGCATTTTTTTTTCATTATTTACAATAACAGACCTAAAATCCGGTACGTGTTCATTTTTTGCCTTAAAAAGCATATATTTGTTTTTGATGTGAAACATCAAAAACAATATTAATTTTATTGATGAATGGTTAAAATTTAATTTAATTAATAAATTAAATTTTAACCATTCATCGAGCATTTCTAGGTCTTTTTGAGCGTCATTTACAATAACATGAATTGATTCGTCAAAATAAAATAGACATGTGTCGTTCGCGTATAATGCCAGGTGTCCAGTTAGTCCTATTTTATTTATATTAATTATATAAATTAAAAACATTAATGGGCCGATAATTGAGCCTTGAGGAGTGCCATATGTTACCTTTTGCCTGGAACTAGTGAAGTTGTCTATTTTTACAACTTGATACCGGTTTTGTAAATATGATGTGAACATATTAAGAGCTGTGCCTGTTATACCTATATTACTTAATTTCTGTAAAAGTTTTCTATGACTTACCGTATCGATTTTTTTAGATCCACAAAGATACCTAGTGCTATTTTTTATCTATATTAGTTTTTATTTGAGTAATTAAGTCTATTGCAGCTATTAGAGTATAAAATTCGCTCAAATATTTTGGATATAATTGGCAAACTGAGACCGGTCTGTTGGTTGAGTTGCTGCCTGATTTATGAATGGGACTAACCTTAGCCACTTTAAGTGTATCGGGAAATATCCCGTCTTTTAAACATCTATTAATACAGTTTGTTAATTCGCCTGACCACACGATATTTCATAAATTTTCTTCAGTGTAACATTGATATTACATTCTCGTGCCTTTTTTTTATTATAAAATAGCCAGGGTTTCTACTTGCCTTTACAGCCTTTCAAACCAGCTTCCTGAAGTCTTCTAGAGACAGCTCCGGTAGAAATAAGTGTTTTAATTTCTAATGATAACTCGATAGTGAGATTTTGGGATTTTTTTTTAAATTTTAAACGACTCTCTGAGTATCTTTAGTCCAAGGTTTATAGTGACACGTCCGCTTCTGATTTAATTATAATTATGTGTTCCGGTAGCAGCGAATCGTTCAATAGCATATTACACTTATGTATAGGAGCGAACATTTCAAAATTTTCGAAATCTCTACTTGTGATTTTTCTTCTTCGTGCAAAGGTTGGATTTGCACACATGTCTCTAAATTCATTTCTTTTCTGCATATTGATAAAATATCACCGATTGTAACAAACCAAAACAGTAAAAGAGCACTAGATCGCTGGATGTATACACAACGAGCGAAAGTAGCAAACTTATACATAAATACAAAAATGTTAAAATCAAAAATGAACTCTAATTATTTTGCGTCATATCTTTTATTTCAAATTAGGGTCCGGTTAGTTAGTTTTTATGACTTCCTACGGATCGAATAGTTAATCGGTAAATAAAAGCCACAACACACCCATAGTAACGCTCTTACCAATTGATAAATAAATTACACAGTTAAGTTATCGTTTGGGGCTTTCCTTAGATACAAATATCAGAGTCTAACCTGCAGGATGATCGCTGTTGTCAAAAAGAATACGTTCTCTATGACTATTTGGTTCAAAATCTCTTTACTCTCTCTACGTCGTTGGATACGTTACGGAGGGCATGGTTAACTTACCTGTACTTTTTTTTATTTACGTAGGGGAAATGCCTACGCATACCCGGCCTTGCGGGGGCAAGGCAGCCCTACACCACGGGTCGGCCGTGTTTGGCTTTCTCGTAGCTTTGCCGTGGGTGACCAGGCCACGGTTACTAGAGCCCCTCCGCCGCGACAAGACAATCTTAACTAAACTGTACTAATTTACATCATACGACAAAAAAGTCAACGAAAAGTTAATATAAGCAGTTTAATTTATGTTTAAATTAATTCAATTAGTGGCCAGTAAATATAAACAGTATTGATAGAGATATTTTTAGAAAAAAATATTATTCTGTCCTTAAACTTTACTTATAACTTTGCACATACTACACGTAGTGAAATGTATTTTGACGTTTTAAAAATAAACAATAGGTTAGTACAAGCTGTACACACTGTATTATTGTTTAAATTCAAATTTATTAAATTTATTTCTTTTCCTAATTCTTGTCAGTTCTTACTCATCGTTACAATGTTTCTCTCATCAATGTTTATGTAAACTCTAATCTTAAATGTTACCCACGATTGGGTATATTATTGGACTTGTCTGGAGTACATAATACTCACGATATTGTTTAACAACCATGTCATTAAAAGGAAATTAACGTTTTGTGTGTTTTACAAGTAGTAAAATCAAACGTTTGATCATTATTTATATCCCAAAAACGTGTCCCATGTATATTGTTAATAATAAAAAGAAAAGATTATTACAGTAAAACAATTATCTTAACTTAATACTAAATAAATTTCTTCCAGCGTTTTATGTCATAGCCACCCTCCAACCCTTTTCAAAATATTTAATTATGAACAGCTTTGTTTAAAAGGATTAGTACCTTAACTTAGGCGGAACCAAATTTATTCAAAGAGTGGATAATTCTATATAGAATGAAACAAACTCATTTATCTCTGTCAACATATTTAAAAACTAAATAAAGACATGCTTTTTTAATAAAATAAATAAATAAATAAACCGACATTTAAGCATATTTTTAACAAAATAGTTTCGGATTAAAGTTGTCTTCATAATCCAGAAATTCTATCGATGGTCTTCCACGACTTGTTTTAAAGACTTATTAAGAAATGTGCGGCTTGTAATTTTTATATAATGTTATGAGGGCAAACAAATGATTTACTGAAGCTCATTATCTCATTTTAATAGACTGAAATATACGAGGAGATACTCTTCTCTTTGAAGTTGAGTTCAACAATAATTGTTTACAACTTGGATCAATTTAATGATTACTTTTTATTAAAAAGGAGTTACTTTACGTGTTGCGTCAATGACAAAGTTTTTAATTTATTTATGCTTTGCTCGCCATGACTAATGCGTACATAAGTTTTTATCTCGTCAGCCAATTCCGATGACTCTTTTTATGACCAAAATTAAGCACTTCGACAAAACTTTCAGATATATTGAAACCTAAGGATGAATGTCGATATTATATGAAATGAAACGATCGATTTTTTCAAATTGTCTTTAGAAAAAACGAGCGTAATTTATTTATCAAATTTGGAAAAAAAATCGAATGCATTCAGTATGTTTTTTTTTGTAGTGCAGAGGGGTTAGAAGCATGCAACTTTCGAAAAGCAAGATTTCGACCTGGAAGATCAAGAACGCCCAGGTAGGCCGTCCATCACAGACGAAGATAAATTACCAGCTTTACACCGAGCAAACCACTTTCGCACAGTTCTTTCGGCTACAGCATCTTCGCCATAAACAGCGCATATCTTAACGTAACCAAACTTTTTTCTAAATGTAATTGAAACTATCTCTTTTAGAATATGTACACATGTCATTTGTTTTAAATAATTGTGATTTATTCAGTCAGGTCTCTCGCGCTACCTGCTGAAAATCGGCACGGACTTTCCGGACCACCCAATATATGTTAATATACGATACTATATAATTGGTATCATACATACGGCTCATTTAGTTCCACGCATTTTAATATACCAGGGACTCTTAACAGTATAATGAGCTTATGTGATTAAATATTTCTAATTTTAGGTCTAATTCAAAGTAGTACCATCATTTACCTTGTTTAATTTTATTTTATATAGTATACACATACTCAGGCGATCCATGAAGAATATGTTTACCTTTTGGAGACGAAATTATGATGTTACAAGTTAATTTTTTTTAGAATTTACCGTGTTTTTTTTCATATAAACTATATGAAAAATAACATTAACATATTATTATGTTGCACAGTTTGTATTGCGAAGCAACCAGAATACAAATTTTTAACACCTCGTAGTGAATCTCCGAGTTTTAAAATTATAACTCGTCCGCACAGCTCTTTTCTGAAGAACAAATACCAAAGATATTTCAGCAGCAGTACTCCTCATATAATACTATACAGAACAGTTCGAAAATAACTAAAATGAACGTATCGAGCCGTGTTAATATCCGTTAATTATCTTTTTTTTACTTATTGCAAAGACGGCGACGTCAAATTTGGGGTTCCACTGGAGTTTGTAATTTATAATTTTGGTTTTATTTGCATTTAACTCCCTATATATATTTTTATATACTTTTTTCTTTTCATCCTTTTCTTACTTATGTAATCGATTTAGTACTTCTAATTAGACCGTAAATTTCAAATACCTAAGTTGTACAAACTGAAAATAGCAACGTAACAGGCTGATACCTCCTACTAACCTTATATTATTTTAAATCTATGATTTATTGTTCTACTCTTGTATTTGTGATGTGAAAATAATTTTCTTTATTATTATTATTCATTGTCTAAATATCTTAGGTTATTAATGATTTTGTCTAAAAATAATCATTTTATTAACTATATTCTCAATCCGCAATCAATACAGTCTAATTTAATTAACTGTTATATACACAATGGTTACTCGTACTTTGGGATGTGTTGTATAGTGAGGTCTGGCATTTACAACAGTTAATAAACCGCAGGTCATGATGCACATTTTTTCGCCAAAAGAACTATGAAAATAAGAAACCTTTAATAAATGTCTCTCCTATTGAATATCACCTCGACTTAAGCGCCTTTAATTTCTATATTATAATTCTATTTACCTGGAAATCAAATAGTGAATATTCAAAATTATTAACGCATTTAAAGTACATGTTAAATGGCTATAATTGAATAGGCCATCGATGCATCAGGTTTTGATTCAGTGGCTTTCGAATTTGAGCAAAATAAAATGTCACTGTTTTAAGCTAATAATAAGAACATAAGCATCCTATCAATAGAGCGATCATCATAATTAATTATTTAAAAACTACATAATGATATGACATTATTATCCAGGTTTTTGTAATTATACATCCAATTGTAAAGACAAATATGCTCTATTCAAACGATAAAGAAGAAAATATATTAAGCTATAATACAAACTGCACAGATCAACTATATATTAATCTCAAGTTTATGCCGAAATGTCAAAACGGCATTTCAAATAAATAAACCAAAGTGAAAAACTTAATGTTCAGAACAACGGTCATTAAAGAAAACAAAATGAAGCTGACACAAAACTTAGCGGTCATATTGTCAGTTTGATTTACTACTACTTTGAACATTGCGAGATAAGATGATATAATAATAAAATAAAATGATATTTAATAAATCTAAATACATCGTAAGACAAAATGTTATGTGTGAAAAGGTCGTTACTTGTGCAATGACATTTAAAAGACAAAAGAAAAAGACGAGAAATTTATTCCAGCTACGTACCCTTCATAATCTTTGCGTTCCTAATTTTATTTCATTCTTCTTTGTTCCACTGTCAAGGACCTCGTGAACATCGTTTTGTTACATTTTAAAACATTATTCGAATGGTATTCGTTCACATTTGAAGTCAAATACTTTTCACGTTTCATTCTAAAAGATTTTGATGCAAAATAAGGTTGGAACTCGAGGTAATTGTAATTATGTATGAAATTAAGACTATTTCTTGCTTATATAACTACTAACTACTAAGTATTTTTAAAAATATGACAAGATTATTAAAATGTAATAGTAGACTATCCACTGCCAAAATTGATTCGGGATCATCACCTATTTATTGAGATTATAATAATATAATAATAATAACATCATGGCACATCTCACACATTGCCATCTGAACCCAAACTAAGCAGAGCCTGTACTATGATAACCACACAACTGATGTACACTTACATATTTTTAAATATATACTTATATAGATAATTAACACCTAGACACAGAACCTACGCTCATCGCACAAATTTTTTTAACAAAAAAAATATTTGTAAATTTTTTTGAACCCACGACCTTTGTCTTTGCAGTCAGGAGCACTAACCACTACACCAACGGGCCAGTCAAAATATAATAGTTGTAACTACAACCAACATGGATACGGCAATGTCCTAGGAGTCATGTATACCCGGGTATTCGTATCTACCGCGCGTATTTGTATCTTTTATCATGAATGCTCAATAGAAAAAGGCGGGTTTTATTTTCCCAGTTATTTTTTGTCTACCTCTATTAATGAAATTCAATCAAAGAACTGCCATACCAGACAAAAATAAAAAAAACCGTGTCTTGTTATTAAATTATTTCATCTGTTATAATATGGGAAACTTAATAGCAACGATATGCTAATAAATAAATAACAGTGGCTATCAAAAAAATATCTCCCAAGAACCTAACGGCCAATGCCCTGTTTAGTTTTATGTCCTACCTCTGTGGCGGTTTACCAAACGGTGTTCGTGCGTTTGGTCCCTGTGGAGGGCAATGACGGCTTCTTGTCTAAGGGTGGTGGATGGTGGTAAAGTATTTAAGTTATATATATATATATATACGCCAGCGAACCTTGAGAGCTCCTGAAATTGCTCGCGAAACTATTATGACGTTTAATGGAAGAAAACAGTTTGATCTACAAAAGACTGTTTATATTTTTATGGTCGTATTGTTTATATGACGCAACTTACTATTAATTTATATTGCCACCTAACGAGTGGCTCCCATTAAAATAAAAAATCAAATGTAAAATTGTTCTGCATCCCTTAAAGGCCCGTTCTGGTTGCACCGATATTATTTTCAAAACTGTTAACAAAAAATTCGATTATACTGATCTCAATATCACGTTATTTTTTTTTTTGTTATATACAATAAATAAAAAAATAATTCCCCAGTGCGCGACCTCGGCTTCCTTTAAGCACTACAATATGGCGTAAGTTTCCAAAGTGTCATAACAAACTTCATGTAATTTATCGGTTTCCACAATCTATCATAAAATAGATGTCCAACGACTGATATTGTCTAATCTGAGATATTGTCTATCTGAGAACATGTATTATGAGTGATGTCAACACTCAATCAATTGGACTTGCCCATATCGATGTCTCGATCCAGTAAATTTACCAGGAGATCACGAAGAAGTTTATCACTCACAATAATACTGATGTTATAGGCGGATAGAGTAAGAATGATGTTTTGTAATATGTTAAATATGCTGTTTTGATTCCACTTCAAGTAAAAAAAATCGCATTGATCGTGTATATATTTATATTAATTGTTCTAGTAAAACTTTGTATACTTCAACATATGTGCGTGTTTTTGTAATAGAACATTTATATATTAAGGTAGCTTTAGTTTGTAATGAACTTTAGCCAAAAATATCATATTTAAAACTGAGAGTCGTATACGGCTGATAATTATAGTGAAAATATGTTAGGTTTAGCGGTTAAAAAATTCAATAATAAAAAAAATCAACTCGAGCAATCAAAGTCGTATAATTAAAACAAAAGTATTTTTAAATGATAAAGTGAGTGGACGAACGAGTTATGTCGGTGAATAATGTTTATCCATCCACAGTTTTGTATTGTTTTAAAACGGGACAAATATACGATTTTTACTTCTTTTTTTTTTAATTTATTTATTTAAACAAAACAAATACAATACACATTACAATTAGCATCTAAAAACCACTTCATTGACTATGACAGAATACACAACTTATACTTTTAGTACTTCGGTACCTGTAATAGGATATACACAAGCTTCCTTAGTCCCAAAAGGGAGTGGTGTTCGCAAGTTCTTTTTGACAGGACTATCATATTTAAATAAAATGACGTGAAATCCATTTATCATATCTGTTGCCAATAAATTATTTCAATGCTAAATTAACTGTTTCAGTTAACAGTTGATTAAGTAATTAAAAGCTTATATCGGTGTACTGCTGTTTGCAGCATAGGTACACATTTTTCACTTTTTCCCCGCACTGCAACTGCAAATACGTTATACGATGAAAATAAGTATAAAGATATATAATGCATGTACTTGTGTCCCTGTTATTTATTCTAAATTAGTATAGTTGCACCGTAGCTCTTCTTTTCGCTTTTCTAAAGCGACCTTAAATCTCGTTGTGTTTAACTTTACATGCCTTTAGTCGAAATATTCACTGAGCGAAATGGCTGTGAATTATTTACATTCGGCCAAGTGGGATCAATCTTTAGAGCGGGGATTACGTAAACTAGTGCATTTATTCTGCGGCCGTATTAGATAAAACTATTCAGTGAAATAAGGGTACAGTTTAAGTATAATACATCGTTCTAGGATGATCGTTTGATTTTTCCTTTTTTATAAAGCCAAAGGTCATTGTTAAAATGAAAGTAATTTAGAAATTTTATTACTTTTTGTTAGTTCCTGACCAATTCCCGAAGAACATAGTCACAGGCACTATTCAGTGAAATAAGGGTACAATTTAAATGAAATTACTTCGTTTTAGGAAGATCGTTTGAGTTTTTTTGTTTTTTTATAAATTAAAGGTCAATTTTAAAATAAAAGTAATTTACAGATTATATTACTTTTTGTTTGATTTTAATTCCCGACCAATTTCTGAAGCGCACAGACTAAGATTTGCGTCCAAACGTCATAGGCGACCCTTAAATTATAGGAAATTTGATTTCAGGAACCCCAGTGGTGTTCTGTACTGTAAGACATGAAACATTAAACACATAAGTGGGCCTTAAGATAGTGATGTTGAAGAAAAATAATTATATGTGACTGAGATTCCTTAAAATTAGTTAGTTGCGGTTTGCTTTCTATGCATATAAATGCTGAACTCCTATTAGCGATTCCTCCTAGACGGCGTCGATCAAGTTGCCGGGACCGACTTTTAACGTGACTATCCGACGCATTGATCACTTTAGTTTTCAAGCAATCGCGTGTTGGGCCCGTAATGTCCAAATCCAACTAAGAACCAACAATACAAAGTCATTACCTTTCGAGATTTGAAGCCACTTTCAATCCACATACTCCAATTTATAAAAAAAAAGTTGGACACGTGATTACAACTTATAATTTTTTTATACTTTTCCTTTGGCCTGTCACCCAAATATAATGTTAGTAACTCGAGAGTCAATTATTAATTATAGGTAAATATAACGTTTTAATTAACGGAACAATTGAAACGGCTATTTTCTTAAGTGTGCTCAGAAAGTTCAGTAAACACCCATTTCAAATTAAAGAATTCTCTGATGCCACAATGGAACAAAGCAAAAAGTGAACCATTCCGAACAGGAAACTTTTATTTGCCCTGCAAAGTTTCTGAAAGGGTGCTAGTTGATGATAAGAAAGTTCTGAGAGCGATTTTTAACACTGTTTAACGCGAGGTTTTCTTGTTATTTACTTAAATGTTTAGACATGACAACCAATTATATTAATTTCATTTATTCATCCAATGGTAAGCAATCCGCCGACAGTTAATTATACTTGTGCATTACAGCATCGTGGCATTCACCGTTTAGATTTTACTAAGCAACCCAAAACTATCCTTTATTCTGTACAAGTTGCGCTCATATGTCGTATCTCCTTACCCAGTAGTTTCTTAGGTAATTATGTCTACTGGAGCGGAACACAGTAATGCTTGCGTAATACTGTTATATGGTAATACGACTGACAACAGTATAGTACTCCTTAAGACAGAATGCAAAGGAAATGCAAAGGAATCTTACCGCCAACAAAAGAAAAATATGTAAGTTCCTTACAATGAAAGAGAAATAACGGTGGTTCAAAAAGGGGACAACGCCGTCAAGTTTTAAGTTCGCCTACAAAAAAATCTAGCAAGGTGGAAAAGGCAACGGGATGAATGCTTTCACGTTCTGTTTGTATATCACAACAAAGAATATTCACAAAAGATAGAGTGAACGTAGTGTCCGTATTTTTACTGCATTACTTGTATAACCACTCTGACATTGTCCCGCCTGTCTGCTGGCTTTTTAGTACGTTTCAGCCCTCTGTCCTCATTTATATTCTGTATACGCGCTATTTTTCTAATAATAAGCTTCGCCTGTGTTCAGTGTCTGCATAATCCGATATTATTTTATGGCACATCTACGAGCTTAAGCGTTGGCATTGAAATGTTTTTTTTTAGATGATCGCTGTGCCTTTTTGGAAAAAAAAGATATCTTTATGTTATTTTTATTAAATATTGATAGCATGCAATGCCGACACAAAGTGACAGAGAACGATCTTTCAGAAGTGGCAGACTTGCGGTCGTCAAAATTATTGTCAAATGTTGACTAGCAAAAGTGTTATGTAAGTCTACAAAATCTTCATTCTCTCCCTTATCCTACTAGGTGGCCGTATCCCACATAAGTCTATAAAATTCGAAAAGTTGAAATTCCAAAAATAAAAAGTAAAAACATCACACACCACTCCAGTATCTCTTTGACCCTCACAGTTCCCAGTAACGGTTTCCGATCTGTTATGAGTGGCCATCTACATCACATATGAGCACCTCACTAAAAAAACCTTCCTTAACTCGTTATCTATTGAACAGTGAAACCACGTCGAGTTTCTGCCCAAACAAATAATCCAAGCCTGATCGCAAATGGACAGTGCTCTTTTAATCACAACGACTAAGGCTACCTTGGCTCTATTTTGTAAGTGCTACAAGGCTGGAAACCCTAAAATCCCACCCGACTCTGACTGTGAACTCATAGTCAGAGTCGGTTGAACT
>DWHO01004177.1:0-11285 GCA_018247575.1 Eurytides lysithous rurik
CATCTATATTATTACATTTTCACAAGTTGAATCTTGAAATAGCCTGGAGGCAATCATATCATTCCCAAGGTGTGCTGTCTTTCATGAAATCATTTACTGTATCATAAACCTTTAGCACACAAACGTCCTTTTACAATTTTTTTAAATTTGGCAATAGGAGCTTTTTAGACGATTTCTGGAATGACTGGAATTTTCAATAAATATATTTCGATTTGTTTTGATTTGCATTTATAAATAATATTGCAAAGTCCATGGACGACGGTTATCACTGATCATCAGGTGAACCGCTTGCTCAATTACTGCTTACTCCATAAAAAAAAATAGGAATACAATGGTAACTCGTGGTAGCTCAGTGTTCAAATCCATGAGTAACTTGAGAGCAACTTAAGTTTAAATCCATGAGTCGGCACCAATGAATTTGTTAATTTACAATTGCCAATTTTAATTGTCAATTCACCACGTGCAACGATGAAGGAAAACATCGCGAGAAAACTTGCATATTTACGAAACAATAAAAAAATCTTAAATGTGTGAAGTCCGTGAATCCGTAGGGGCTACGGGTTTCGGTCTGTACCCTATTGCCATTGTTCAGAGGAACAGAAGAGGTATGTGCGCAGAAGTGGGACATACTGAAGCCGGTACTACACTCACGTGCATCCGAATCGACTCACTCATACAAAACAGACAAATAGTGTGTTTTTATTCAAAAATTTAAAAAAAGGTATATAAAATGTATTTTTTTATTAAAGCCTATTCTTTTAATTTTAAATTAACACGACACCGCCGACTGTTATCTGGCCTCCTAGAGTAAGAATTTATCTCTTAGAACCTTCTGTATACCCTGGATACAGCAGATTGGCTCAGATTTAGTCGACGAGCGACTACTTGTTGGCTAAAGCCCTGTTGTATCAAAAGAACAATTTAGACGACTTCTTCTGGTCTTGTATCCATAGTGGCGGTGAATTGGTAATCGTATCTCGTGGAAATGTGTTCAGGTCAACTTCTAATAAGCGACTGATAAGGGTGCTTATTTTATTTTATTTTATTCGAATGAATTCTACCGGGACGCGGGTGTACCTAGTGTACACGGTGTGGGTTCGCCGTGCTCGAAGGCGAGGACGACCTGATGAGTGTTGTGTTTGATCCCTACTTGTGTGTATAGGGTGTGGTGGTGGCGGGACCCCGGACGGTGGGTCCGACTGACCGACGACCCCTGCCTTGTCATCTGGGTCGATGAGGACGTTCCACGGGCGACGGTTGTGATCGGACGCGTCGGGATTCGGGTTGTAGGTGCATACCTTGACCACCTTTGGATTGGGATGGTTGGCGGCTTTTTCGAAAAACCGCTTGGTCGTTTCTTTGCAATATTCTTTAATTGTCGGAAGCCTGCAGTCGCTATGCAGGTCGACGTTACGTTGATACCATTAGGCACCGGTTGCTGAGCGGATAAATTTGTTTTTTATTATCTGGAGCTTATTAATAAGTCGCGGGTTGACGTACGCAAATAAAGAGCATGCAAAGGACATGATGGGTCTGATGCATGCCTTGTATAAAAGAAGCTTATGTCTTAGGGACATTTTGCTATTTTTATTCGTGATTAGACTGAGACGGCTGGAAGCTTAAGCGGCTCTGTTGCGGACGGCGGTTATGCGACTGTTAGACGAGAGTTTAGCGGTGACTCCTAGGTATTTGGCCTTGTTTTCCCAAGGGATCGGTTGGCCGTAGAGGGTGATTTGGCCCAGGTCATTTTTGCCTAGCAAGTGGCGTTTGCGGTAATTATTCTCCGGCCGAAGAATACGGCTATACTTTTGTCCGGGTTGAAATCTATCCTCCATGTACGGGACCATTCACCTAGGCGTTCGGTCGCGTCTTGGAGGAGGTATGAAATGTTTTTGCTAAAGTGCGAGAATGACCTTGGTTGGCCATACCAATGGAGGAGGACCAAAGGATGTCGCATGTGTATAGCAAGAAGAGGATCGGTGAAAGTACCGAACCTTGGGGGACTCCTGCCCTGATGGGGCGTTTAGAGGAAAGGGTGCCTTCCCCTCGGTAGTGAAAAGATCGGTTCGACAGATAGGCTCGTAAGATGTGTACTAGCCTGTCCGGCACGCCGTGAGCAAACAGCTTGTAAATTAAGCCGTCGTACCAGACTTTGTCGAACGCCTTTGCGATATCGAAGAAGAGGGCCCCCGTACTGTGGGAACCGTACTGTGGGAATCGGGACGGGTGAGATCTTGGAGGATGTGCTCCGTGAGGCGGTGCACTTGGAGGGGACACGAGTGTCCGGTTCTGAAGCCGAACTGCTCGTTTGGGATTAAATGGTGGAAAAAGACAAAATCCTTGAGACGCTTGGCTATTATACGCTCGTAGAGTTTCCCCAGTGAACTGAGGAGACTAATCGGGCGATAGCTAGCGGTAATAATGGTGCGTTGCTTACGGGGGTTTATACCCCCTAGGTTGCATAGCGCAGTAAATTTTACGCACTTACGTTCATACCACGATATTTTCAAAAGTGGTGATTGGATTAAAATAATAATTTTTTAATTTAAAGTTAAAAGAATAGGCTTTAATAAAAATAACGTTTTATATACTTTTTTTAAAAAAATTAAATAAAAACACTTTTTGTCTATTTTGTATAGGTGAGTCGATTCGGTTGCACGCGTGTGTATATGCAGTGGTACCAAACCTAGATGGCATCTGTAAAAAATATTACAACCTTCTACTTACTTATCTTATACTTGGTACGGTATCTTTAATAAACACACTTTATTTCTTTATTCTTATCCCATAGTAGACCATATTGGTAGAAATTGTCAAGTTAAAAATAATTGTAATAGATGTGTCAAAGAATTTTAATGTTTAATCAAATAAAACCGCTTCCTTTTGTAAATTGTAATAAAGCTAAAAAATTGTCGATTATGCAGAATACAATAAAACCGATTAGATAATTACCAATATCAATTCCCTTTTACTGGAATACTCGATATAATTGCGTTTGAACTACCAGACTAATGACGTTAGCCAATCAACAGATAATATTCCAATAAACGTTCTAGTTAGATATAAAATATCAGTATACATTTTTATTGTCTTCCATCAATTTTCCTCCTTCCCATTACTGCGATTAATTCCTAATCAAGGAAGATTTATTGCTCGGAAATATATGAGGATGAAAATATTTCGTCTGTCTGAAAATTAGTTTTGGCTAATGGAAGCGACCCGACGTTATAATATTGCGGTAAAATGAATAAACTGTTAAATAAAAGGAAACTGGGCTTAATTCCGATTTAAATTAGCAGTAAAATAAATGGTGGCTTTTGTAGAGTTCACCTAGGGATTTAAATTGAATTTGAAAGTATTTTTTTTTTCTACCTTACCTAATTACCAGTTATTATACCTCTATCCGGTCATTTGCAACCATATCTGTATTCTGTATTATAATTATTATTCATAGAGGTAAATGGACTTATATCTTTGACTGACGATAACAGCGTAGACCTAGGGAAGTTTAAATTTGTGCAATTCGAAATATTGTGCGGGATTTTGTTATAGGCAAATTTGTCGGCCATCATCAGACACTTGACTCGCATGCTCTCAATTTCCGTTCGAACTATAATATAACTAACATATAATTAAATCAACTTCCACTGCTGTTGGATTGCCGGCTCGAAGCGGGTTAGTGCCATGACCTCACAGAAAATTAGTGTAAAGTGGAAGTGTGTGTGCATCCGCGTTCCATCCGGTGAGTGTGTTGGCTGGTAGCTCACCCCTCCCTCTATTCCCACATAAATTTTGCTCGATTTTTAAAGAACTTTATATAAACTTTTATTTTTATTTATCGGAGAATGTATAGATGTAAAAATTAATAACTAAACTTCGTACACCTTATAAAACTTTGTCCACCATAGTCATTTCCTCTATCAATAATTTATGGGAATTGGAAAAGCATTTATTACCGTGAGTCATGATATCCTTTTAGCCATCCTCTCCTTAATGGTTTCCCATGATGCGCTGGAATGGTTTTCTTTTTATCTTCGAGGGCGGCAATAGTCTGTTCATGTCAGTGAATTACCCTCAAACTGGCATAACATCGAAGCTGGTGTCCCTCAAAGCTGAATTATTTTCCCCAATTTTTATTTTCAAAATTTAATGTGCGCCACCTCTATGCCGATGACCTTCAATTGTACGCTTAATGAAGTTAACCGTGACTTGATCGCTGTTAAGAGTTGATCTGATATGTTTGGGTTGACTATTTATCCGTCTAAGTGCCAATCCATAATGGTAGGCAGCTCGCGTCTTATGAGTAAGGTGAACTTAGACAACCTTCCTACAATATTATTTAACAATTGCCGCATTCCAATCAGCCAAAACGTGAAAAACCTCCGTTTGCGCATGTCATTAAACTGAAATGCTCAAGTTCCTGAAGTCTGTTATGAAACCACAAGAGCCCTACGGTGTTTTTCCCGGCTGAAGATTTTTCGCCAATTAAAACGAAAGTAACGCTCTTTCGGGCCTTCATTTTTCCTTTAAGTGTGTGATTATGTTTGCTACTTTGACCTGAATGCAGATCAGCTTAATTAATCCGATCGGCTTCCGAATAACTGCATTCAATTCGTTTTTAATCTCCGGAAATATAACCATGTATTCCCGTCCGTTCCCAACTTCATTGGATTACCCATCCGTGAACGGCGATCGCTAAGAGTTGTAGCTACTCTTTACTCTTCTTCTTCTGCTCCCGTTTATTTATTTTCTCATTTTCAATATCTCTGTAACGCCAACGATAACAACCTTCTTTCGACTCATAACCGTGTTCTTCTTTGTCCCCCTCATCGTTCAAATTGTATCTATTCATCTTTCTTTATTGAGGCTATTCATTTGTGGGATTCGCTACCTCTCGAAATAAGAAAAGCAAAGAGTCGCAGTGCATTTAAAATTAAAGCGCGTGAGTATTGGCTAAAGAATATATCAGTTTGAATCCATCGTCAGTTTTTTAAATCTCTTATGTATGTATCTATGTCTATATTTATTTATATATGTGATCCTTTATGCATATGTATCCATATTTTGTTGCTCGTATTACTTATTTATCATTGTCTTTTTATTTCTATTTGTCCACCTACCTAATCCTCTCTGTACCACCTAAAGGTTGACTGGTAGATTATGCCATTGGCATTAATTCCGCCTTTGTACGACTTTGAACATGAAGGATAAATAAATAAACAAGTGATCTGTTGACATACACGAGACTCTTTCCAAGATCAGCGATTACTACTCAATATAAAAATACGGATGTAAAAGCTTTTGAAATCTTAACTAAAATAAACTATGTTATTAATATGAATTTGAAAAATATTTCGCTAACTTACTAACGGATGTACGAAAATAAATGGCAAAAAGCTTATTATCAGTTAATTGATGTGTTTGTGAAAGTTAATTTATTTATTTTTTTTAATTTATTTTATTAACTAGGAAAACTACAGCTCATTTCATATCAACAAACACTATATATGTAAACAGTAACAATAGGTTTGAAAAAAGAGAAAATACAAGTTTTCACATATAGCATGAAAAAACAAAAAGATAGAACCCAATTTCTATATTCCTTCGCAGACATATTTAATTACTTATTAGCAATTATGTAAGATATTTAATTCACAATTTAAACTACTCTATTGCAATAAGATCTGCGGGTCAAAGCCATGCAGGATGCCAAAAAACTCGCTGTTATATAAAAATTTAATTGTAGATGGCTTCGTATTAAATAAATCAATCTCTTATGTATTACTAATAAAAATAAATGTACAATAATAACGATTAACGCATATTTAATTATTACCATTAATATGTTATTCCTTCGTCTTTTCTATGAACAAAATCTATAAATCTACTTGGCATTGTTATTAATTTGGCTTCCTTTCAGTGTAGCACTAATCCCGGTACAAATTATGCTTCAGGGTAAAACATTTGTTACGAAGTCTTAAGCCTGGGATCTGACGGCTGTTATTGCCACTATTTGTAACCAATAAATTATTTAAGTGTAAAAGTATTTAATCTGATAATTTAAGAAAACAAAATTTAAACGTTTTCTTCAATTCGTTATACAGTGACGTTAAATTATCTCATGATACCCACAAGGCGATAGTATTTATAGAAAACTTGATGGCCAGTACTTTAAAGTAAAAATTAAAGTAAAAAAAATCTCTAACGACGATATTTACTTGACAAATTTCGTGTTTTGTGTAGCATCAGAAATTGTTTAGTTTTATTATATTGCTAATCCAACTAAATTATTTACCTTCGACTAGCTTCGACAGGATCCATGTCTTTCCACGTGATGCCATCCATCCACGTGAACGCGATATTAGCATACTTATGCATAACAAATGTATGCATAAGTATGCTAATATCGCGTTCACCAGTTAACGGAAATACAAACATATAAATACATATATAATGACATCAAAGTAAGGATATTGATTAGTGAAACGTAAAGGCGATTTCAAGAAATCCTTATATATCATCATAATAGTCTATTTTTAATAACAATTACAATGACAGATAAAATTATGCTTTCTAGTACGTGTATGTGCTACTTACTAAATTGTACAGTTAAAAAAATTGTTTTGTCTCTACCGCTAAAGCTACCGATGCTCGCTCTCTTCCTCTTATTATGTATATTTTGTGGCGCGACTTGTTTTGTAAAATATACTTGAGGAGAATTCTTATTTAACTGTTATTATAATTTTTAAGTCCAATAAGGTAGGCCTAGGAATGTTGAAATAATGCAAACTGAGTAAAGAGATTTAGACAGAGAGAGAGAGAGATTTAACGTGTTAGTTGACAAAGGGGACTCAGAAAATAAATTTTAGGAAAGCGAAGCGATAAAATATAAATTTCAATGTCCATTTTTAAACATAAAAACATATACTTATGACTTCAGTGAATGTACTGACAATTATGTGTGGAAAAAGATAATTTAGTGATAAAAAACAAGATTAATTAGCTTATAACTGTCAAATCACTTTCTCATGAGATCACTGAGTAAGATTTCTACCACTGTCCGTTATATAATTATAAACAACTTATTTAATTTTTTTGAACACTTAAACATCTATATACTGTTCAATTTGTATTTCTTTCTCTATCCAAAATAGAATGTCTTAAAAATGAAAGAGATATCTTAAAATTTTGTAAAACATCAAATTACCTCAGTTCCATAAAAGTGGTTTTACTGAAACGTAAATGTGATGGAACGTGATAACGAAAGCTGAAATAAACGTATTTCTTCCAGAAGTTCACAGTGTTATAACAAGTTCACGAAGCGACCACTGTTATTTACACTACGTATTATTTTCGGTACGATTTACTTTGTTTATTTATTACTTTTATGTGTTGAGTTTGTTTTGTCTAGCCAAGTTTATTTTACATGAAAAGTTGCAATATATATGCACTTTGCTTAAATCAAATTAATGTATTTAACAAAGAATAATGTGGTATGTACATTTATGTTCCACTTTAATAAAAAAATTAAAGGATGAAGCATTTATTTCATTACCTTAAAAATAGTCATGATATTGGATTGGTTTACTCAACCAATCATACGAGTTACGGTTCTCTTTGAGTACTAAAATAAACCCCATCCTCTTTTTGTATAATTAAAATTGTAAAATAAATACTTATTTTCTGTGTTTTGTTAATTTTGCTAGTCCAAAATCTTGATAGTCCAAAATCAAAAATGTTAATTTACTCACATTACTCACATTTACTCACTTAATCACAAAATCAAATTAATAAAATTTATATGAAATATAAAACACAGTTGATTTTTTACAACAATAAGTAAAGAATTATTTTTTTAATCCTTACTTAAAGAAAAATATATAAAAAACACACAAACATTTCGTAGAGAAGATTACAAATAATTTAACACGGCAAAGCCTAACAAAGTCAACAGTCAGGTAGATTTGAAAGATAAGATAACATAAGTTTAATTCTTTTAACAAAGAAAGCCACGATGGAAAAAGCACCGTAACTGACTGAAAAAAAAATTAAAACTTCGAAACACAATTTAGAAAAAAGTAGTAACAAAGAACAAAAAGATTCAAATGGCTTATCTCTTCTATGATGACAGCTTGCCCTTTTCACTGAAATTGGATTTATTACGTCTTTTATTAAAATAAACAGGTTTGTTCTTAAAAAATTCTGTAAGTAGGATAAGTAGGGAAGATAATGAAACAATATTTATTTATATAATATACTATTAATAACATTAATGCAAACATGTTAGCGACTTCGAATCATCTTATAAAAAACCGACTTCAGATAAATCTATGGTCCATTAATCATAAATCAATTAGCCTAATCATACCAAATCGTAACTATATTTCGTTTTAAGACATGAGACGAAAAAGGGTTTCGCACATTTCGTCCTCGGTGCACTTTCGGAGTTAATGGTACGTAAAATTGACTAACCTCGGCATGAAACCAATATAATTTGAATAGGAATAATTGACAATTGGCGGAGATGTGTAAAAACACACACACATAAATCAAATGAAACATTCCGAAATTAATTAGAAACTAGCAAAACGTCGCAAAGATGTCATTTTACTTATCCACTCCGTTTTTGGCGGCAAAATTCCGCACGCAATTAACATTTATCGTGCTAATAAACTGCATTACGTCCCTCGATAAAACGTTTGTAAAAAGTAAGTGTAAACTACAAGTACAATTTTAAAATAAAAAATACCTTTGTTTACGTTAGCGTATATAGAACGAATCAAAATGAAAATCATTATTTACAATTTCCATTTTTGAAAATTATGGTACTACAGTACCCACGGACGCTCAAGTGGTTAATTGCATCTATTTCAAACTCAGTACATATTTCACATGTTCCATAACGACAATTGATATTATCGTTATAGCATATGAAATGCTGCAACGGCTATCATCTGGTAGCAAATAACAATAATGCTGATAGAATACTTATTTTTAAGAGGAGGTAAAGAGATGATATAGTTGTGCGCCTGATGTCGCCTTATATACGTCCATAGAAACACAGTGCCACAAAACTCATTAGCTTTGCGCTGTGCTCGTCAGGCAGAAATTTAAGATGATGATATCTCTATGCCCAATTACACTGGGAAATTTTCCTTCGAACCGAGAATAATGCCGCTTCCACATACTTCTCCACGATAGAGAAACTCACAATGCATTAGTACCATCCAAGGTGGACTGTAACCGCATCTATTTAAATCGATTACATGCAAGAACATCTATTTCTAACAATTTTCACGCATTCGAATAGACAGTATAGAATTTGCATAATACACCTAATCGCCATCTTATCACTTACAACAAAGAGGACGCGTAAACATTTTTATGAAAAATAACATACAAGACTCCATTTTTATATTGAACGGTCTAACAGTACTTTGATTATGTACATGCAATACATGTGACTATTTGTATATAGGCTAAATTTAATCTAAATTTAAATTTCGACTAGGTAAAATTTACACCTAATAAATTAATTTTAAAATACAAAATAAATACACCAAATAAATCAACTTGATGGCATATCAATGCCAAACAATTTATGATTTAAATTAAAAGATGGATTTTATGAAAATAAAGTAAGGGACACTCCCTAGTACTTTGCATTATCAAATTAAAATATATATTTTTATAAAAAAAATATATACTTCAATAAAATTACAATATTGAGAAGTTAAATTTCTCAATATTGTATTTTTATTGAAGTATAGTCTGTTAGTTTTTTATTACACTTCTATATATGTTACCTTAGTGAAATATGTAACTTTTTGCATAAACTGACCATTCAGAACCAATTTTATAAATATTAAAAAAAAATTGTCAAGGTTGTAGCAATAAGTCGGCGCAGTCTTAAAAAAAATATTTCAGTGAACAGAAGTTCCGGTCAGCTGTTTAGCCCATTATGTCAATAAGAAAAAAAACATTTTTACACTAAGTTTAGGCTACGAAACAACATAGAACGATCTCAAAGAAGAATCAGTTGAAATTTAAGTTTCACATTATTTCGAACACAACTCTATAGCGCTTAAATACTTTATGCCTTTCCTAAATGAAATACCAGTAAAGACAAAGTTCGTGAAGCCACTGTAAAAGTTTGGAAAGCTCATAATGTTTAACGGTATATCCGCGTACTCGTATTAATTCGCTTTGTCAGTTATTACGGGTTAATTTTCGTCTGTTTTATTTATTGTTCCATTTTTATCCTAGTTTTTATAAAGTCAAGTGTTTAAAATTTTGACAACATAGTATTCTGGTCTTTCCAAAAGGGCACCCGATCCAGCCATATGGTGCTGTGCCGGTGCAATTGACACAGCACCCCTCATGAAACACCGTATTCAGCGGCAGGCAGCCTCATGCCTGCCACCCGGGGCCTGCCATCAGGAGGGAAAGTTGCGCGCGCAGGCCAGCCTCCTGCGCCCTGGTCTTTGTGCGACGGATATCCAGGGTGGCAGTTGCCTCTCTCAATCTCTCCGCGGTCTTCTTCGGGGTAATTATGTCCTCGCAAAATGCGAGGACAGCACCCCACGCCCTCTCGCTTTCTCCTTTCTCCTCCAGCGCATGTTGGGCCATCTCCTCGGAACATACCTCACAGTGGTGACATTCCGCTGTGGGCTCCCTCCCCGCCACCCGAAACAGATACCTCCCGAAACCTTCTTGCCAGCCAGCCTTCTTAGGCCTTCTTAGGCCGGCGCTGGCGTACTCCAGCCTCTGCTCCCACACCATGATAGCCTGTGAGCGTAGATCGCTTCTGCAGCCCCTTAACTCCTCTAGGGGTGGCAGGTGACCAGCGGTGAAAGAGCGAGAATCCTAGCCTCTAGGTCTCAGGGCAAGGACCCTGCCAGCAGGCATGCCACCTCGCCGGATATCGTCCGATAGCCCCGAACGATATGGTAGGATAGCTAATAAATACCCTCTGAGGTTTGCTAAAAAGCCCCTTGCGGAATCCGAATTGATTTTCCGCCAGGTTTGATTCAGTGCGCTCCATTAGGTCCACGATGCCTAGCCTCTCAAAGAGTTTACCCACATCGCCGAGCAACACAATCGGCCGATAGGCGAGTTCCGGGACGACCTTCTTTCCAGATGAGGACGAGCTTACCTGTCTTCCACCTCTGTGGAATTGTGGCTTGAGCCAAGCAGGCAGTAAACAGCGTCCTCAATCTAGGTTCCAGGACTGGGATCCCATCCTCCAAGGCTAGGATCTACTTCAAAGCCTAACGTAACTAAAG
>DWHO01004178.1:0-11284 GCA_018247575.1 Eurytides lysithous rurik
TAGATTGTAATAGATATAGCGATAGAAAAGTCGGTAGGTATTTCTCCAAGTTTATAACTAGAAAAAGACCCTGAGGAATTATATATTAGAAACCGAAAATAATAAGACATATAAGATAATAATTATATAAGAATCATAGGCAAGCCAATGAACTATAATTTCACATAGTTTAAACTAAACACCACAGGAACTTTACGCGTCTTATGGCATGGGAGAAATAAGTAATATACTTGAATTAATCCTTCAGCTGCATCTGTCAATATGTTCAGGTTCCGTCTAAAACGGTTAGGTTGGAAATATAAACAGCTGGCATAATTGAATATTACAAAACAAGTCTCGAAGCGTTCGGATTTCGTACGTAACACCGCACCAGAAGCCGCGGCACGTTAGTCTTCCAATTGAAATGCACTCGTCGACATTCATACACCTGTTACACGTATTCATAGGCATCGAACTAGCCAGTGTATAAATCCGACGTCGTATAAATTTAAATACTCGGAACGCTATGCCGATTCCAACAGATTTGTTATTCAAAGGCAATAAATATTTATAAATTTGAGTCCCCTGACCTATATCGGCGTATCATAATCGTTAATATTCCGATACACTTTGTGCTATCAACGTAGTTACTGTTACGTATGGATGTTTACGTGAGTGCAGCTGTATAACTGATAAGATACTCGCAATGGCGAAGAACGGACGAACGTAGGTGCTATTGTTTCGTAGCCGCGTAGTACTATAGCTACAGTGCTGACTCTTGTAGAGTCCCGCTAATAAGTTTTGTAGCCGACGCGGTAATAACCATTTTAGTAAGTTAACTGATAAGTTTCTCTAAAAAGTGGTTATAGTCCCAACAATCCCGATGGTTTTGTAACTACTGGTGGTGGTATTGCTTACAATAATTTACATAATAATGTATTTTTTTTACTTAATGATGTAAACAGTTTATTCGGCACCCACCCTTCCAAATAATAAGGCTATGATATTTATTCCACTTTATCACAATGTTAATTTATTAAATCTAAGTAATGATAATGAAGACCCACGTTGCAAATGGCATTATTTACGTTTCAGAAAGATTCTCCGCAATACTCATTTTGTCGCTAAATTTATAAAGTGATTGAGTTTAGAATAAAACACTGTAGTTAAGAACGAGAACGTTTGTTTTTATTTTCTTTAAATTGTAGCAGTTAGCTTTAATTGAAAAGCGTCGGACAACCCGTCGCCCTATTCCCTGCTGGGAGATAACAGGAGTTCATAACGAAAGGCAGCTATCAATTGACGTTCAACAATCAAGGCGTGCCCACGCTTTAAAAAAATAAATATAAGTGTTTAAGACTGTAAATATGCGCTTTGCTTTTGAGGATTCACGTCTCTGTAGCGCCCACCATGGAGTATAAATTGCTTTGCTAAACACTTCACAGAAGTACGACAGTGAAATAAAGCCCTTAAATGTCGTGGCTTAAATTTAAAATGAAAACTTTATGCATATTAATTGACATATACTTACTCGGTAGAGAGCCGCCAGATGGTTGGAAGTGGCGATCAGGAAGGGTTGGTTGACGCCTGGATGGTCCATGTCGTGGGCGATCGCGGCCAGCAGTGAGGCCATCACCTCTTGCGGCTCCAAGTACTGGAGGATCTTTAGGAAGAAGAATGGAAATTATTAAAAAAAAATCTTGAGGTACAAAACATAGATGTGTTACGAAGAAAATTAAAAGAGCCTTTATTTGCAGCACATATACTTTACAGTAATTTATTGTTTTTGAAACGTTTTTGTAGAGGTAAAACTGTCTTGCGCAGTTTGCCTGCCAAGTTATTCTATCGCCAATTAGCAATGTGCAGTGTTTTCATTTGAAAAGCAATGTTGCCATGGTAATTATTGGTATATATTTCTATGATGAGCGTAGCGTAGAGATAAACAGCTTTGGGTTCTTGTGCTTCGCGTTCGTACTAAAACGCTATATGACATTGTGTGGTTATAATATGCAAGTGTGTCACTAATAATAATAATAATCATCAGGCGCATGACCTGCTTACATGATCACTTTATTTTCTTAATAATGAAATGTTTCTAATGAAAGTAATAAACGCATCAATAAATTGCCATCTCATGGCCATGAATAAAATTTTATTGGGAAACTAAAAGTACACACAGTGTTGCAATAAAGAAACCTATAACATTTATACGAGATATCAAGCAACTTTTTAATAGTCGTTGGATTGTAAGCTTGGCTAACAATGTAAATAAACCCAGGCGGACTGCAAAAGAGGTCTATCGTCATTACGTTAAACACCTACAGAAAACCGAAGAAAACTTTGTTTTTTTACAATTCGACCCAAAAACCCAACCCCACATTTATAAAGGTTGTTATTTATACTGGTACTGTGAACGTCTTATTGCAGTGATAATTGCTTAACGCCAATTGATATTAAAAAAACCTAAAGTGGGGAAATGTTATTAAGTTTAAATCTCGTGAAACTTTATAATCCCCTTCGGTCGGGGGCTCGACTGACACTGTGAGATCGTAGATAAACCCTGTACAGCTTGTTCAGACTGCATATAAGTGACCGGCTTAGTGGAGGTGATCTTGAGCGCCAAGTTTAGTGACCGGTCTGATCGCGGCTTCCGGATATTTTCAGTGGAGGAAAGACGTAATATACAGAGATTCTCTCGAGCGGCCATCGTCATGTACTTGAGATAAAAAAAACGGATAGCTCGATTTATTATTTATGTTTAGACTAGAAAGCTTATAATGGCTATACATGCTAAGCTAAGCTTCGTTATTGTTACAGCCAAGTTTAAGTGTTTATTATTAAAATAATTTGTTTCGCTAATTTATCAATTAACTAATTGCCAATTTACGACCTGTGTTAAACAATTAAAAATAAAAAGAAAATTATCTATCTTAGCGGATTTTACGTAGTACTTTCTCGAATTTTCGTGAATACTATATATGCTATTAAAAAAAAAGGTTACGGATTTAATCTCGATATTCCGCAGGTATAATCTATATCAATATCTATAAAGAAACCAACTTTCTCTTTTCCTCTCTCTTGATTTCTGTATTACCGCTACTTCAAAACTAAACTACTTAACGGATATTGATGCGCTTTTCACAATCATCTACAGAACTTTTACTGGGAAGTTTACACATATGTACGTAAATAGCGTAACATGTACGTAGCCGGGGCAGAGAGTTAGGATAATAATTATTTTAGGATAACTACAATTTGTTCATTTGTCACGCTTTCATGGCTAAGATAACGAAAAATTTAAGAATTTTAACTAGGTTCCAGAGATTACCCTATGCATACACAAAAATCTTACAAATCTCCCAACCCGTCCCTTTTGTCTACTATCGATAAAAACTCTATTTGGTACAATAAAATAACCCCTACTTCTATTCGTAGTATGTCGCGGATGGGAATCGAACCCACAACCGTCTCCGTCCAATAAACAAAGACAGCGATTCCAAATTATATCTCGATCTATAAAAAAATAATGTACACATTTTGCATGAAAACAACGTTTATTCTCGTCGTTGTTTGGAGCATAACTTACAGCTGAAGAGTAAATTACAGTATTTTGGTTTTGCTGCATCTTTTTATTACTTAAGCTTCCCGAGAACTGTGATTGTACTTTTTAAGTTTGTTTAGTAAATTTCTCGTCAATAATAAAAAATATTTCATCTCAAACGCGATTTTCCCATTCGGCGTCGGGTGCTGGTTGCTGAGATCCGAGTTAGATTATGGACACGTATGTATGTAACTTCTTTAAAGTCATCGGTGATGACATGTGATATGGTCCTGGAGGGGCTTATTAGGTATTTTCTTCTCTCCACGCATTTTCCGTTCCCTACTAATTCCATTATAGCGGTCAGTCTGTTATTTGGAGTTGATATTCCCGGCAAAGCTTGCTTTGCTAGTCTTCGACGGAGGACTTTTCGTCATCACTTACGCTCTTGTATTTATTAGCGGTACGGTAAACGAACACGCGGCCAATGTCAATAAGGTTATTTGTAACATTATTTACGGTCAAGCTAGTTATTTAGGTTTTTTTCCTATGGAGGAGGTTTTCCTAAGGAGGAATGAACATAAAGTAGTAATTAAAAAAAAGCTTTAGAAAGCGTTACAGTTATTATACCTTTATACAAAGGTTTATTAAGATTGAGCTAGACGAGAGTTGAAATAAGCAAGCTAGTTAAATAAAGTTATAAAACGAGCATAGAAAACGAGATTCAGTTTTATCATCTTCTAATGGAGTCTATGCGAACGATAAAAATATAAAAGTGAAACGAACAGGTTACAGTTCAGTAATTCTTTGTTGAACACTGAAGCCAATGGGCTTAGCTAATGTTGAATACAAAAAGAACATGACAAATAAATAAACAAGAAATTTTCGGACATATTTTATGAATAGCGCCGACATAATTAACTTGGCATCAAAGCCGATTTTACTAATATTTATTTTTGTCTGACGCAACTTTGAAGAAACAAACTAAGTAAATTTGAAGCCGGTCAGGTTAACTCGAAGCGAACACAAAAGAAGCTTTCGCGTCCAAGTTGCACCATTGTCTGGCGTGGAACATTTCTTCATCCACTCCGACGTTGCAGTGTCGAAGTGAAATTAAAACTGCACAAATTCCCCAAGTCGGAATGTCGGCCGGGAAGTTTCGAGGACGTTTTAAAGGAGCCTTTTGTTGGCGCGCTCAGTCCCGCCGCCATTGTTTGTGGCCCGCGGCGGCTCGAGTTCCGAAAATTCCACTAGCAAAAGACCGACATTAATGTTATTGCACAGGGTGGTGTGCGCTGATTTAGAAAGAGCTGAATACTGTGATCGACACGATTGCATTCGTGTAAGTTGAAACCTTAAAGGGCAACCCAGCGATATTTTGAAGTGATTCCTAAACACCGGTGCTGACGAGATATCCATATTCATTAAGATAAGTCTATTTTGAATGTGCTTTAATTTTTATAGTGGGTTTCATGTCAATTAATCTATGAAAAATATCTCTACTCTATGGCTGTCCGCCACTTATGCTACTACCATCCACACAGTAGACTGCTCCGGTTTAAAGGGTAATCATTAAAGGGTGATTATTCTGCATAGATATATCATTTCACATCACAGGGTGAAGGCAGCGATAGCAATTAGGCTTTTGGTCCCATTCAATGCAGTGTTTTAGACAGGCCTGTCGTTTCATTTAAAAAATCGTTTTTTTTTCAAAATCAGTTTGGATTACAATCACTTTTTGACGTCTAAGCATTCTCATACCTATTCGAAGAAAAAGTCCCAGTTCTGAGAAGAACAGGCGAAACAAAATTAGCGGGACCTTAACTCTCTTTTTAAAAAAAAAAAATAGCCAGACAATGTTTATAAGTTTCTCTAATCTTGAAATAGGCTAGAGGCGATTATATCATTACCAAGGTATCATTACATCTTCAACTTTACCGTCAGACGCAAGGCTGGATTATCGTTACTTAGTTAAAAATAAATCCAGGTATAACATGGCACTGTAGTCTACTTTGCAAACAAACCTCGGGCAGATGAAGAGAGCACCACTAACTACATAGTTAAATACTCTTTTTATTCATTCCTATAACATTAAACATAGAGTTAACTGTTGTATCGTAGTTATTATAAACATAGTTTTGATTTTTCTTTTGTCTCTACGAATTGAATCATTTAAAATATATACCAAGTACGATTACGATCTCGGCAGTCTCTTGGCAAAAATAATATGTATGTAACATAATATATAACAGAAGCCAACTTTGTCTTGTTACTGAAATTTTAATACTGCACAATTTAATAAAAATACGCAAACTTTTGCCAACACAGTTCTAAAACAAAAAAGGCGACCCGTACCACGGTCTCTTTGCGTTTATACATAGCATTTAGAATAATTTTAATTTTTCTGCTAGTTTGCAGTACAATTCTAAACGAACGAACGAGTAATAACGAGTCGAATCAAAATCTGATTTGTCAGTATTTATGCAAAGGGTATAAAAATTATTTATATCTTTATGAAACGATAAAAACTTATAAGAACAGTACAATCACATTATCACAATATGCTAAGTATTTCAGTTGCTTATTCATCATTTTTTTAATTCATTTTTTTAACACTCACACCTAAAGGAACAGATGCTCTAGTTCCCATCAAATGTTTTTTTTTTGTATGGATTAGGCGGGCGACTGAGCAAGCAGCTAAGTGATTACCGCTGCCCACGGACTCTTGCGACATGACAGAACATGCAAATGCATTGCCAGCTTTTAAGGTGGGAATTTCTGGAGAAATTTGAGGGGAAGGGACGGCTGGAGGAATAGGAAGGGAGGGAACGGTGACGTCGTCCACCGGATACTTCACTCACCGGATGAAACGTAGAAGCAAAACACTTCCAATTCACGCCGATTTTCCGTGAGGTCGTGGTACTTATCCGGTTCGAGCCGGCCCATTCAGCAGCGGGAGCAGTTGCGTGACTAACACCGTAACATTTCATTCCAAATGCTCCACCCAATGAAGAAAAGAATGATAGGAAAGTGAGTTGCGCATACAAAAACGATCAGCGAACTATCTACCAATATTCTAAATGTCGCTTATTTTTTTTTTTACTTTTCTGACCGCCTCGTATATGTAAGCTTTTAAGTTTGTCGTTAACCTTAGCTTTCGCTAAACGACCATTAGTTGAACAGGGGAAGGTAGCCAAAAGCCAATGATTCATTTTTTTAAATTATAAATAATTATAATGACAAAGATTTTGGCCAGCACTCATAATCTAGTGATTTAAAATTAAATAACCCAGTAATTACGGCGCACTTCAAAGCAGAACGTAATAGTGCTTCTACATTACACTATTTGGTGCTAGTATAACTGGCATTTATGTGGCCCAATTTTTTTTGTAACAATTTAAGTTGAATGCTGTAAAAAGAAAATAAAACACACATGCTTTACAAAACGGAGGTTGTGGATTTGAAGCCCGCGGAGGGCAATGACTTTGTGTTGTTGCTTCTTTGGCCATTTCAATGGAGGTCGAGTAGAAAAGCGCGCTACATTTTCTGGTGCACATTGCCTCAACCGAGACAAGGGATGTACGCATTTCGAGAAGGGGTTGCTTGGGCAGTGAGCACTGGCAGGGATGTGGAACCATGCGAAAATGTTCCCGTAACTGTTTTATTCGGTGCAAGTCCGACATAACCCATGACACCATCCTTGCCCTCGTGAGGTCGGGTATGCGAAGGAATTTCTCCCACGAAAATAAACTGGCTGCGGAACCCGACAACTGCCTGAAAAGTAAGGTAATGTATGCGTCGCATGGGGATGTAGAAAGCAAGATCCGGCTTCTTGTCAACGCCATCTAGCAGTGGCTTGGAGGAGTTACTACAAGGTCGATTTAATATCACCGCCTCTGCGTTTGATCTATATTCGGTTGTGTCGGGCATCCGTCCTATCGGGCTATGAGAGCAAGGGAAGAGTGAGTGCACCTGTGTCTGCGCAAACGCTTGTGCACTATATCTGTTGCAGTCGGCTGATCTCTTGTAGATGTAGGCGGTCGTGGCCGAAATCATTTGGCAGCACAATGTTATACTAAGTTCATTTTGCTGGCAACATCACTCTCGTGGTTTTTGTTTTTTTTTTTTTTTTTCAAATAATTGGTACCCTATTACGCTGTCCGTTTCGAATACCGATCCGTTGCAAACATACAAACGTATACATGACTGCATTTTAAATAGCTAATACGGTTAGGTCAGTTACCGTAAAATCTTATTGTGTTTACCTTAATATTTAAATAATTTTTAGGGGATCATATGACTAGACAAGCAAGTTCTACGCCTAATGGTCACCGCCCGCTTGAACGTAACATATTGTCATACAGAATCTGTTGACCCTACACTGCGCTCACCATCCGAACAGTTATAATGGTATATAGAGATATACCATCATAATTGTTGCCAGTATTGAACATACAGAGCTATGCTCAAGCACTTAGCATTAACAACACTTAGCATTGCGATGACAACTTTTTAAATGTAATTTTAAATGAAAGATAGATTCGATTACAGCTTTTTGAAAGATGAAACCTGTTATCTCGTAAATCTTACTTCATCACATAATTAAGTCATATGCATATCTAAGTATGAATATTAGTATTTTGCGACCTCATTGCGTTAGAATTCGGCGAGAACGCCGACATCAGCAGGATTAAATAACAAGAAGAGATGGGACCATATAATATTTGTGACAGTAAACAATTACTCCGATGGTCTCCTTTGTATTCAAGCCAAAGAATAGATCCATGACTTTTTCTCCATTTCATACAAATGAGCATGATGGAATATTGATAAAAAATTCGTAACCAAATAAACCAAAAAAAAAATCTCTAAGTATTAAAAATTTATCTATTTTAATCACTTTAATCTCTAATTTATTTTTAAACTGCAAAATTCTGCTATAAATAGTTGTTTGACACGGACTACATTTTTCCCAATAAATAGTGTAAATGTCACGGGGGCGTTACTACATTCATATCTCGTGAAGCTGAAAGCTTGTATTCATAGTAAATGTAAATATCAAATTCAATCGTGATGTTACGAATGATTGCTCCTAAATTGATATTTTTTATACGTGAAATAACTAATATCAGTGATATAATTATAGGAGCAACAATTCGACGTAGTGGTTATTGTACGTGCTTATTATTGATTCGAAAAGTCGATCTTAAATCGAAATATTGACTTCTTGGTGAATTGCAACTGGCCAGGTGTTTGTAACATTTATTTAAAGATTGTTATTTCCGACAGTCTTTTATACATTCTTAAATTGATTTGCTTTAATGTGCTATTGGCTCCGCAAGGTTATAAAGTCCGATTTTCACTCGGGAATTTTTTTTGTAGGAATTGCAAATAATCTTGATTTAAAACATTACACGGACAACTGCAAAAAATACAACACGAACAAATGCCTGGATAATGTTTGACTGGGTGCAACATTTTCTTAAACTATTAAGTACTTTTTACGTATATTTTTTTTTTGAAATCTCTTCAAAATGTCGAAAGCGTCAACAACATACATCGAAATATCATCGATATAACTCATCAAGCAAGGACGTACGCTATACGCCGCTAAGCAATTTTAGTGAAATTTATTTCTTTAAATGCGCATAAATAATTAGTGTAAATTGGTGTAAATGGTTCAAACGAAACAAATTCAATATCACATTTTATTTAAAAAGGAATATGATCTGGTGCGGAGAGCATGCTGACGAGTGCAGCATAGAGCGTCTATTTATTGGTGATGTCACTTTGTTTCCTTTGTTTACAGGACTAAATAATCCATCATAGCTGACAGGGGAAAAATCGCAAATGCCACTGAAATATTGAAGACTGAAAGTTGGGAAAAAAAGAAAAGAAAAAAAGGTTAGTTTATGTCGATATGAGAAGGGCTAATCAGCTCTTAACGGCGTATTAATTTGCACGTATTCATAGAGTTAATCTGAAGGTAAAACCCGCGTACATAATTTTGCTACAAATTTTTTTTTTAATTTGATTAAAGCTACAAAACAATTAATACTCTCCTACAGTACGCGGCTTTTAGATTGAATCAATTAGGTAAACAATCTGCCGTATGTACAAAACTCTTGCACTAAATCGCTTAAGTGAATTGAATTTTATTCACTTTCTATAGAATCGAAAATCGTTTATCCGTCATAGCAAGGCTGGCGTTACGAGTACGCAACAGCCAAACGAGAGATGCGACAGCGTATACATTCTTTATTATACATTCTTTGGTCCCATACAAATTTACTCAAGCGTGCGGTGGATTGCGGGATGTATTCGGAGAATTTATCTCATAATAAAAGTTAAATAAGTTCTTTAAGAAAGCATGATCGGTTCTCAAATAATAAACATAACTGAAAAATTATAATACATATAATAAAAACTATTATATACGTGGCAAACTGGTTAAACGAAACGAAAAAAAAAGAAAGGCTAGATAATGTTTGCATTGTTAATCGACCTACTAGGATTTATTTACAATTACATGATAAAGAAAGCCTGCGGGTATGTTTTTTTTATGTAGCAAACGTAGAACGTTGTAGTAAACGAGCAAGCGATTCACCTGATGGTAAGCGATTACCGCCGCCCATGGACATTTGCAACATTACTAAACATGCAAATGCGTTGCCAGTCTTTAAGACGGTAAATTTTAAGAGAGGGAGGGAGGATGATCAAGGGGAAAGGGAGGAGGAGGAGCGGGAACAAGAGTGGGAGAAGGAATGAGGAGAGGGGTGGGATGGGCCACCGGCCACCCCACTCACCGGACGAAATGCGAAAGCAAAAACACTTCCACTTCACGCCGATTTTCTGTGAGGTGCTTGGGAGGTGGTACTAATCCGGTTCGAGCCGGCCCATTTAGCAGCGGGAACAGCTTCATGGCTCTACCACCGTTAAACAACTAACTATACGAACTGTCAACTATACCCTCTGTTTTCAAATCAATCTTCTACATAAACATTGTACCAATAGTTTAAACAAGTCCATAGAAAAACCTGAAAACTTTATATATCAATACTTATTTTAATTTATCAATACTTAAGAAAAATCAATTTAACAGTATCGCAGCTCCCTAACTCAATCACTCCGTTACCGATTCGAGCGCTCGAGAATTGCTCTTCGTTGCAAACTTGAGAATGATTAATGATTGCAACTACTTTTGCTGACACTGAAAACCGATATTGGAAGAGCAACTAATACTGAGATAGGTAAAAGCACCTCACTCGCACCTGAGAGCAATAATGCTTAAAAGTAAATTTTAAAATAAGTGTATACTTATTACTTTAAATGGATTTGAGGTTAATCCCTGCTATAAAAAAATCAATATCTGTAAGTATTATGGTATTATTGCATCAGTGCGGGAAAGCTTGGATCAGCGAACGATTGCTAGAAAATTAAATTTAAACCAGTCTACGGTTTCTTAAGTATACCGAAAGTTTGTAAAGACAAGTTCTTACGAAAGGTGACCCGGTGCCGGCAGAACTCGAGAAACCACCCGTCATGACGACCGATTTATTGTTTCAACTATCCTACGAAATCGCCTCCTACTACGAAATCGTCTCCTACGTCAAAACCGAACCGAAGTGCGTGGAGTAAACGTGAGTACACGAACAAGAAGAAGGCTGCTTAAGGAAGCGGTAAAACCCATCTCTAGACACTCGCAGGTAAACTCAGTGCAGCCGTCTTCGCAATAAGGAAAGTAAGACAATTGACGGATGTTAATAC
>DWHO01004179.1:0-11284 GCA_018247575.1 Eurytides lysithous rurik
CTCCCCTTCCGCCCTCTCTCACACCCCTCCCTCCCTCTCCCCCTCCCCTCCCTCCCTCTCTTACTTCACTTCCTCTCTCACTCCCCTTCCTATCTCTTTCTCCATCCCAAGGGGTCCTCCTCTTTGCTCCTCCTCTTCCCTCCCTCTCCCTCCTTTAAAAAAGTTCCCTCCTTAAAGGCTAGCAACACATTTGCTAGTTCTATAATGCCGCAAATGTCCATGGGCGGCGATGATCTCTTACCATCAGGTGAAACGCTTGCTCGTTTGTCAGCCTAAATCATTAAAAAAATGGAAATTTAGTATGCATATATCAAAAAAGACTCTTTAATTAGGCTATTAGGATTAAAAATAATAGCGGCACCGGTACGGTCCCCAGCGCCAGATCGACGTGTACCACTTGGAGCCTAACGCTTCGTACTGGTTCCGCGTGTGGGCCAACAACGTGCTCGGTCCCGGCCCACCGGTGGAGGTGCTCGCCACCACGCTCTACAGCGACCAGGAGGCGGGTTAGTGTGAAGTTGTGCAAGACTACAATAGTCCTAGTGGTGTAGCCCCGCGCTTCGTTTGTCGTAGGTTGAAATTCCGCGGAGAGCAATGACTTTGTTTTGCTGTTTCTTTGTTGGGTTAGGGCAATACGGGCTGATCACCCGATTGCCTGAAGTAAAATGATCCCGGATTCTTGCCCACGACCTCTATTGGCGGCTTAAAGGCCTTAAAAAAGTCGTAACTAAAAGATGGGATATTGTCACCGCCTCTGCGCCTGATCTCTCTCAGATCGTAACGGGTATCCGTCCCATCGGGCTATGAGAGTAAAGGAAGAGTGAGTGCACCTGTGTCTGCGTCAACACTTATGCACTATGATACTATATATCCCGCGCAGTTGGCTGATCTCTTGTAGATTAACCGCCGTGGACGGAATCGGTCCGGAAGACATTATTAATAAATTTTATTTCTTCTCGAAGCACTAACTATACCTATTACAGATTCATATTATGACCTATTCTATTTAGCCGTACTACGTAGAGAGACATCTAAATCTAGCGGTCATGCAACATCACAATCTATCTCGACGTATCTCGATACTTTCCAGAGTTGTACAAGCACTTCCTGGAGGGTGCCGAGTCGTTCGACACGCGCACTTGGCTGGCGGCGGTGTGCGTGGTGATGGGAACTCTTGCAGTGCTGGCGGCCGGCACGTGCGCTGTGCTGTGCCGCGAATGGAGGCGCCCCGGTGAGCCCACGCCATAGACTTGACAGCAGACCACTCCACGACCGACTAGCCACCGTCTGACCGATTACTAGACAGGCCACAGGCCGAACGACTTTCGATTGATCGGTGGTCGTATCGTACTCGGCACCATCGATCGTCGTTCGACCGAGCTATGGAAGGCCAATGCTCTGACTCTGCCACAATAATTTCTGATCGATCAGTGTATAGTACTATTTTTAGCCGTGTGTTTAAATGGAACAGTTCGATCGGCCAGTGGTCGTTTCAAAGCTCAGTCGGTGGTCGGAGTATTCATTTCATGGATAGAACATAAAGATAGATCAGGGCTTTACAATATCAGACGAATTAACTAATTCTCTATGTGAAATAAGTAATCTCCAGCCAGTTAGTTTCTTGAAAAAGTGCCATGTTAGATCGATTCATGGCTTCTTACCTGGCGGGTCAAACGATGAGTGTATGTTTGAACAAATCGTCCGATTCGACGAGACACTATTTGATCGATTAAAGTCGGATTGGTGATCGAGCGTTCCATCAGTTCCCAGTTATTATACGAGCGTTCGTTTCGTGTTAATTCGATCTTCCTATAATCAATCGTTCGTTTAGAAAACAGGACACATTATTAATTTGATCGATCATTCACTTTAATAACAAATTTTCAATTTTCTGATTTCAAATTTATGTCCGATTACAACAAACATTTATTCCTTTTATATACACATGTATAAAAACTACATAAAAATACCATATCATGACAAGCAATAACGAATCAAATCTTGCCTAATTTTTTAAGCAATACACGTAATACATGCTCTCTATATTTTGTAAAAGTTGATTAAAATAGCTAATAAAAACAAAATAACACATACTCCCACATACAAAACTATATAACAATCAGTGAAGGTTGTTAAAACTTTTTGATTAATTCCTATCTTCGCACAAACTGACATTTATGGACTCAGTTTTAGGGATTGCAGTAATTATTACGACAGAACCATAAGATACAGTAACACACCAATAAAGTTAGTTAGTTAGATTTCTGCTGAATTTTCTAGGATAAATTACCCATAGATTATAAACTACAGTGTGGTGAAATATTTTTATTTTCTACTTTTTAAATCATCAATATGTTATAGATTTATTATATTATAGCTTTTGATGCACGCACAATACAAGTAAAAATTATAAGAAAACAACAGTTTAATTATAAGGTAACGCTTATATCTAAGATAGTTCTCAATTAATTTTAGCTGTTCTATAAATATTAAATAATAATTAATTTACGGCCTTAAAAACGAATCTACATAACGTGAAAAGTCGTATTGAATGGGAATTGAAATTTGTTGAAAATAGACAGTTCTTGTAAAGTTTACCGCCTACATTTTTTAAACCAGCCCTTTAAAATCCGTTATATAAATGATTAAACTAAACTATTTTAAATAACATCATATCATCTAATAATTCTTCATTATATATTTGAAAACATTAAAGGAAATACTTTAAAGCGACTTCTATAACGTTTCTAAATCTCTTTTCTTTTTTACACTTTTTTTTGACTTTTTTTATAAAAATACAAATGTTTATACAAACATAATTTTTAAATTGAAAACAGTACAATTAGTAGTTGTTTCTTTTATTATATTTATACGACAACAATTTTGCAAATGTGAATTAGTTATTAGATAGAAATAGAATTAAATCATTGACAAATAAAATATAGGCCTTTTTGTGAGGAATGAACAATACAACTTCAGTGCCAAGGATTTGGTTAGTTTTAAATAAAATAAAGATTAAAAATTAAAAAAAAAATCGTTATAAATTTTTGTAAAGGGTGCTAAGCAATTTTAGTGTAGCCTTATGTGATATTAATTAAATTTAAAACACGTACCAAAAATCGATTAAACATATATTAATCAAAGCATATATGGCATAAAATATTTTATCTTTAAACTATAAAATTATATAAAATTTGTTATTTACTACTATTAGATTCTATTCATTAAATTTCTTCTTAGAATAGCGGTATAAGCATATTATAGGTATGTAGAAATATTTGATTACTTTAAGCTAAAAGACTCACATTTGAAACATCACAACCGTGGGTGTATTAATGCATTCCAACAGATTTCCCAAAAAAAAAAAATTCAAAATATTAAAATCTAGCTCATTTGTCAATTTAAAACTTGAATAAAACTTTTTATTGTAACACAATTTGAGGTGTACTGTTTGCTAGCTACGCTATGATATATAATTCTTATAATCTTAAGAATGCTTTTGGTGATTTTGACTTTGTCGATAAAATCGTTCGGACCAAACGGAAACTCTTCACGTCAATTATAGGCAATAAAAGCGAGATGGCGGCTTAGTTGTTAGACCAACAGTAGTGTTCCTCATAATATTACTTCGTAAAGAAACGATAACTGCTCCTTAAATTTTATGAAACTAGTTTTACTACTAAAAATTTATTCGCGTATGACAGTGACCATGGCTTCATGTAAGAAAACACTAGCCGGTTATCCGTATAAGAAAAAAAAAGTAGGTAAGTAGGGTATATAAAAGTAGGTATATTCAAAATACTGAATCTTCCAAACGATCAAACCTAAGAAATACATTTTGACACTTCACATTTTTACAGCCGCAATAATCTGAATCGAAAGTGTTAAAAAAAACAATTGTGTTCGAATTTCAAAACAGAGTTGTCTTTTTTTTTGGGGAAATAATGTTACAGGTCGCACAAGTCGTGTGCCTGTAAAGACGTAATTACCAATAACGACTCTGTGTTCAGTTTATAACCTGCACAGGTTCGAAGTTACGTCAAGTAACTGCGCTTGTCATATAGTTATTGTCTACCTATATGTTGAGCAGTGGCGGTACTACTATCTAGCACGTAATTCCCGAATAATTTATTTTTAAGTTTGAGCGTTGCGGGAATGACGTGCTAGTTAAGATTTATAAAGTTTACTCCTTAGTAGGGCAAGCCGGGCTTTTGGACTTATGGTCTGTACCGCCAATGATGTTGAGTTATACGTTAACAACATTGCCCTGTATAGCGGAACGTAACAGTACATTGATTACAGCGACATGTCTTTTTCGGTTAATTCTTGGTTGAACGTGTCGCTTACCCTAGGCAACCGAGTTGCTCGTCTCTCACTCAATTATATAAAAAAGAACTTGATTCCATAAGGCAGGGGTTCCCAAATTTTTTGGTTTCGGAACCCTAATTGACGATATTTTTCTTTGGCGGAACCCTATTTTGATAGCTAAAGAAATTACCTTGTAGTTTGAATATTTTTCATATGAGATTTAAAAAAAGAAACAAATTATAAATGAAAAATAATATTGAAGAATGAAATTTTTTCACATATTTTCTTATAATAGTATTAGAATTAGGCTTAATGTCTGACAATTGAATACGAAGATAGGGAGCTGCATCCAGCCTATTTCTGAACTTCTTTTTGGTATAAGCGTAAGCTGAAAAACCAGTCTCGCATCAGTAAGTCAGCGATTGCGGGGTATTCATCTTTAAGTGAAATCCAAAAGTCATTCAGATTAGAATCTTCTGATTCGAATATTGGTTCAAGATGTTTGCCGCGCACCGTACCGGGATTTAAGCGAAGTCGTAATTAGATTTAGTTATGAGTCTTTTCTACGAATGTTTATTTAACTGTCGGACGGACGCGGAACCCCTGCGCCCCTTCTACGGAACCCTGGTTCCGCGGACCACCATTAAGGAGCCGCTGTATTAGACGATTATCAGAGACCTAGGACTTTCTACTAGGATCATTGTCATGATCCAGTTTATATTGAGCAAACGAATTTTATATTCCATTACATCTCTGACGATCGTACTGGTAGGACTGAAGGAAATGGAATATATATTCACACACACACACGCACGCATATACATATCGACGCCGCAAAGTAAAATCATAATGAATGACACGTGGATTCATTTTTTTTAATTACATCGTTGAAATCCGTAAATTAAACCGCTTGGATTGATGTGTGTCTGGTGAATAATTTTGCCGGCTTTTGCTGGTTTATGCTTTCTAATGTCAACATATATTTCATTTATTTCTTCGCTTTTGCTTCGTATTAGAAATCATATTAAAAATTTAAATTACTTATGAATTGAAAAAAAAAACACGTGTATAAATGCTATTTGTTAATGTATAGTAATCGTGTATTTACTACTCTAAGTCAATTTCATATTGATAGCGGAAGTGTCTTTTTCGCCCTCAACAATCTGTCAATGTCCGATATACTGCTTCTGAATTACATTCAAAAGCTACAACATATATTTTCGGATGGTCTGCAATATATATTCAATCATGTATTGGCGGAAACAGATCGAATGTCATGACTTATGTTAAACAAATTCAAATAAAAGTAGGTACGTATTTTAATGTAATAAAGTTTTCTATGAAAACGGACGGTGATAAATAGATACAATTGTTCTTCAAATGTGATACGAACGGTCTCAGGGAGTAAAATTGGGAGTTGAGTTAATTTGAAATAAAGAGCAATAAAATTCGAAAAATATGTAGTTTACTAAACTGTACTTTATAATAAGTACTTTATTAAAAAAATGCTCATATCAAGAATACCTTAGCTAAATCTGAAGAACACTGATATAAAGGATTGAATCATATTTCTTCATGTCCATTTCCATCAATTAAGTTAATATTTTATCGTAAACAAGTAGGGGACCGCACAAGATAAGTTGCATGAAGTTTATAGTTTCTAGTTGGACTGAAACTGTGTTTTACTTGCTTAGCTCCGACTAGACGAGCTCCGAAGCGATATTGAAATTTCATACTGGACGTTGTATGGAAGATTAGATTGCATTATACATAGGGTTATGATTTTATGAGATGTGTTTAAGTTATACTACTTGCGGCGGTTCATTTAGACCGTCACTCCAATTGTTTGTTAATTTTACATAGTGATTATTGGCACTGTCAGTTAATATTATAATTTAAGCCTTTTATTCCGATTAATTTTAATATTTGTTTTGTGTCCATAAATAGATGTCAATTTTGTGAATTGTCTGTGCCAACCTATAGACCAACATATACTTTCGTGGCATTAGGTTGGTAGCATTTTTGGATAGTGTAAAACACACAGTTGTAAACAACGGTAACTGAGTACGACTTTTATTTACAAGTCCCGTATCCTGCAATTATTAGGAGAAATAAATCAACTAGCCGCGATTATAGACCATAAACTAATTGTTTATAACACTAGACACAACTCTTACGTCTAATATATACTATATTTTTTAATTAAATAAAGAGGATAAGAGTTTATGGATCAATTGTTAAGTCTCTTTTTTTCACTATCTTAGAATTTTGTAAATGTAAATATATGTAGGATAACCACTTATACTGCTTTGCTCTCTTGATTTGAATTCAGTGACAACTTGAGTAGTATAATTTAACTGTGGCAATATAGTAAGCGTAATATTGTTTCGTTTCTTTATTGACGTCACTACCTAATCAGTCCCCCGCTTCATGGTAAGCGACTAAATTATAACAGCAAAGTGCGGTTTAAGTTTTTGCACTCAACTAGAAAATTGATTAGATTGCAACATTTCATGATAAACATGTAAACAAGAACACATTGTATACCTATGTACCATCAGAGAAATACCTATTTGTTGATTACACAAATTTTGCACAATCGGCGCGTAATACCTGCCATACATTCTGTGTGGTATTTCCCTTGTTGAAATCTTTAAAAGACTATTTTATTTAAATTAAAATTTTCATTTACATTTAACGTGGTATTAAAGTTTACGGACCTGATATTGCACCATAACAACGTTTTGGTATAACAAATGTAATAAATTTACATTGCAATCGTTATTACATTGCACAGTTTGCTACAGTGGACAGGATTTACTTTCAATAACAGCACATATTAGCACATTAGACTACTCGGAATTTCAGTTAAAACGATTTGGAACATTATGAAACCATTCAAGCTAAAGTTGTTTATTGTTGAATATTGTTAGTTTAGATGATTAATTATAGTCATTTGTGTATGGAGATAATGAATATAATAATAACAATTAAGTTTATGACTATTCTTATCACTATAACTAAAGTTAATAGAATCGCGCTAATGAATTACCTATAATCCTAGTTTTATTTTTAATAATTTCTGGTGAAGCTAATCGGCATTGTAATAAATGATTTGATTACTTATTTAATAAATAAGTAATCAAAAAAATAAAAAATAATAAAAACAGAATTTTTATCGAAGATTAAGCTTGTAATTACCTTTTGGTTCAATCGTGTCCGTAATTTATTTAAATATGGTAAACCTTTGTTTACCATATTTAAATAGATATGTACTTATAACTATTGTAAATTGATGGAAATATGTACAGCTTTACAAGAAAAACAAATATGAATAAAACTAGTTGGAAATCATTTGGGTCAACATTCAACGGAACCATACAGAGTAATCTAAAAAATATTTTAAAAAGATAAAAAAAAAAGAATAAGTTTTTAACTAAAAAATCCTTGCAATCTATGAAAGCAATTTTAACTAAGCCATAGTACAAGCTTGCATTCTAACGATTTATATGTAAGCTTTTGAAATTACCCTCGGCGTTTTATTGCATACGACATATGATGCACATGATGTAAAAATTTTCCTCAAACAGAGCTGTCCTGCATTAAATATTCAAATTTGTACAAACAACTGAAGGCCTTGATGGTTAATTTTTTAAATAAAGTTCGAACGGATTTTAGTAGTCAAGACACAGGTACAGTTGTAATACATTTTTCACCTAAATGCATTTAGTACTAACAGGCCTATGCCATTTGAACAGATTCTTCGTACCGACGGTGAGAAATTATTGCCGTTTTTATAAGTGGTACATTCCGGGGGTGGTACCAATATATTACGTGTCATTCTACTGCTGAGTGGTAATGTGCAATCACAACTGCGTCTTATTAAGCATCAGACGTACGATTTGTTCGTCCTGTTACTTTATGCCCTAAAAAAGATGCAAGAAGTGAAAGAAAGGAAAAGAATTATAAAAAACTGTAAGGGTTTTTAAGAAAAAAAATAAATAAAACGCAATATATTGTGTTTACGTAATCTATCCCGAAGCATTGTCGGTTTTTCTATGCGTTCGGCAGGCTAACGAGCGAGCGTCTTATCTGATGATTTTAGTTTATCTGAAAAATACCCCGTAATACTAGTTGATATATGAAATAGTACTGAATCTATAAAATTGCTACATGCCTTTATAATGTATGTAGAGGTTTATCATAAGCAACCGTGTACAGTAATCCTCCTTATAAAACGGTAGATGGGTTCCGCGTTATATGAAAACGCGTTGTAGGAGTATTCCCGTATGATAAGAAAATGCGTTATAAGAGTACCGTGTTATAAGGGGGATTACTGTATGTTTCAACCATCGTATTATATGAAAATATAAATGGATAAAATTGTTAAATATAGGTGTTATTTTTTATTGCTTGTTACTCTTTTCTTGTTTTCTTTTTTTACTGTTGTTATTTTTTTGTCCTTTCTCTCAAAAAAGGTAATATAAAGATATATCCAGCTGACTAAAATACCGACAAAATTAATCGTCGAATTGAACCGGTTCGTTTTCTAAAATATCGATAACGATGTTCTATTTTACGGTAGCCAGCCACGCAGCAGCTCCTTGCTTTTTGTGTATAAGTATCTGTAAGTGTAAGTGTTTGTGTTATTATTATTATTAGCCTAAATTTATTCATATTTTTTTCTAGGTATTCCAATCAAAACACTCAATTATTTTTTTAAATGAACACCCAGTAACAAGCAAGACCTATTCCTAAGTTTAAATTCTGCACTAACAACTGCAATTAATATGCTAATATCGAGTAGAAACTTAGGCACCTGTAATTAAAGTTTGAAGCAACCTCAGCAGTGCTCTCCGCACATGAGCATTCATAATTAATGCAACAGTGACTGGATTAATCAGAGTTAGATAAAAGAATACTTCATTATTGCAGCCGAGTGAATGGATCTCAACAAGCCTATTTTAAAAGCTACCAAAACGGACAAAGAATACTGAAAAAAGAAGCCTTTGTAACAGAATTGAGGAAAATTAAATGAGATGGTGTGGATTTCAGGACTTAATCTGGACAGGACTTAATAAATACAAGTCAATGCCTGCTTTGCAAGTATCTGTAGAGACTACTTCAGAACGACGCATTATGTTATCTGTCACTTTTATTCCACTTTTGCGCAATACAATATCAGTGACTGGTCGGAGTATGAAGATACTGGGACACCATATGACTGTCCCGTTCTAGTTCCTCTTTTTATGTTCGTCTTATTTTCTTACTAGCGCCACTGCGTAGCGCTTTATGATAACTGGCAGATTTTGTCAATTACTATACATACCTATTTACAACGAAAATTACCAAAACAATAAAAGACACCTAGTATTAACATGTATACAAAACAAGCTAACATATTATTGAAAATTTTGTACACATTAATTAAAAACTATTCTTTCAATAAGTAGTAATAGTTTGATGAACTTGAAGTGTACTCGCATTAGAAAAGTGGGATAGCTGAAGTGTGTCTCAAAAATGTTATTCGAAACAATTTTCTAAAGCAAATGTGTTCATTAAAATTACGTTTTATATTGTATTATTTCATCGGTTATATTCATTCATGCATCTTTTGACATATCTACCACTTACCAAAATTCTTATCAACAAACACATTTTCACTTTCATAATGTACGAGTAAGTATATAGAAAAAATATAAGGATTAAATGATCACTATTATGATTTATAAGTTTGAACTTAAAGATCGTGTGCCACAATGTTATATACAATTTAAGACCATGTTTAAGCATGCACATATGTGATAAAATATTGTGATCTAAAATTTAATAGAAATTGATGCACCCATTTAAAATGTTGTATTGTTTTCTTTTCGTCTTACAAGTGCTTCTTTCCTTTTGGTACTTCTTTTAATAGATGTTATTTCATTAGTAGTTTTAAAAATATCCACATCTGGATATTAGCGAACAATATTTGAGTAATATAAGAATGACGGTAATCACTTTAATCTTTGATTACTTTTACTCTTTGTATTTAATGGTTTTGAAGGAATTTTCCCTACGTTCATTCTCTTAACATTCCAGACAAAGCATTAGTCTCCATTTGTAGTCAGCAGACAAATTATTTGTGCAGGAAATGAACGAGTAAATCAATTACAGACGACCCGAATGCACGACACTGAACAATTGAATTTACTCTCAAGCACCAATTGTCTGAGTTGACGTTTTATTAAGAATTTTTTAAAACGATTATATTTTTGCGTTGATTTTACACACATATTGTAACATTTGGGGTTGAAAATCCAACGATCTGTAAACAAAAGTGTACTAAACTTTGCGTAGTCTAAAATTTACTATGGTATTTCTTATTTTACATGTATCGTTAACATTATCATTATATAGATTGTATGATAATATTCTATTTTTAAGATACTTTAAGGGGGAGCCGGTTATCTGATTTTTTATATGTATGTTACGCGATGTGTCAATTACCAGACATTTTGATGTTACCTGTTACTGTGTATTGCAATGTTCGTCTCTTAAAATTATTTTAATGTTTTACCTTCAGACTACTTAAAATTAAATTGGAAATGCGTGTTGATTGATTTATTGTTTGAAAAATGTCTATGAAATTGTTTTTATTTTTTATACCATTTAATAATTATTTTCGCTATCGTGAAATTTTTTAACAGAGGTTGCCTGTGGAGGTACCGCTGCGTTGTCAATTATTCTCCGCAAAGTTACCATGGTTCGTTGCAACGTTGACTTCTACTCAAAATAAATTACATCAAAATATGTATATTTCATTTGATTTTCACGTGTCGCTTACAATCAGCCTTACGTATAATACAAGTATAAACAGTTCTCTATGTAGTTCAGATATGTTCTGAATTGCAGAGAAATTGTTTACAACTGTTGCTTCCAACTTTCCAAACGAGCGTTGGAACACATATCGTATTTTCAGGTTGAACGTAAT
>DWHO01004180.1:0-11284 GCA_018247575.1 Eurytides lysithous rurik
ATTGTCAAATAATCTAAAAATATTGTATTAGCCTTTAGGCTGCAGAAAAGATTAGAGGGCCGCATAGAAAAGGCTGGTGGGCCGCAGGTTGAGTATGGCTGGTTTAGAGCAATGATGCAAATAGGTTTACAGACACAGGTGTAGTTGTGATTTCAAAGCACACATCTGAGTCCTGTTACGCCTGGCAGCATTTGTCTGATCTCACGATGTCATTGCTTCTGATGGGCACTTACAAACAAATGTAACCGGAAGGAAATTATACAACTGTCACTGAAATGACAACAAGAGAGGTGATAAAGTCAAGAATCTTTAAATAAATATGACTCTAATGCTTTTAGACTAAGTGCTGATTAAACAGTATGTTAGTCGTAGTAAGAACCATCAAAAAGACGTAAAAAGGATTTTAGAATATTCTCGCCGTTTTTAAAACTTGACTTTTAAAGAATGAATCATTCTTAGCGCCAAAACTAAAGCGAATTCATCCTATTAAGACAAAATAATTGGTTAACTTATCAAAGCAGACTGACATTAAAGTAACAATAAATAACATTTGACCTGTAGCAAACTATTATCCTTGCGTCTGGCTAGACTTAACAAAAAACTTACATGAAATTTTTCCACTTGTATCAGGTAAAATTAGAATTATAGAAGTCAACAAATGAAAGAGGCCATTGCCTTCTATAGTGATCAACTATACTATATTACCTAATCAGAGTAAAGGAATTTGATTTTTAGCGTACTTTCAATTAAGAACTCCATTTCAATATACAAAGTGTTTTTAAAGCATAAATATGAATTTTTTAGACTTTAAGACATTTTCTCTTTCTATTTGACTCCGTTGCATAAATGGATAATTAAATTATATAAGAAGAACAAAATCACCCTGACTGACAACACAGATTGATTACAGACTGACTTATAAAATTTATAAATGACGAAAATACTAAAAAATTCATTTCGATTTGACGAATATTGACTGATCCTGGAAAATATGTAGTTACAGTGATGGATCTAAAACAGTCGGTTTACATCATAGAAACATTTTACTAAATAGCTTGAAGGAAAAAATATGAATCCGATATATATGAGGGCACTTTTTCTTCTTAAAATTGTGACCTTTTATCACTGATTTAAAAGTTATTGCCATTAATATTTAATTAAATAATAAACCGACAATAAAGATGCAAATGTAATGCACTAAAATGGCAGGATATTCTCAAAAACAATGTTTTTTTTTAACTATGTTATTTGTTTCTAAGCAAGATAATTTAGTTTTCGTAATTAAGCAATCCAATCGCATCACGTCTCATTTTATTACTTGTGTATCTAGCATGGTGTAACAAGGACATTTAATTAGCACAAAGGCACAGTTTGTCGAGCATCAGTTTTAATGTATATAGCATTCAAGATAAACATGGATGATAGACAAATTAAGACCAGGAAACGAACACAAAAAATATGCCAAGTAGTATATATTTCCCCTATATTATATTTATAAAATACATATAAGTGCCTTGCTCGAAATCATCTAACTCATACAAACTAGATGGTGTAACTACAAACCCACCTGATCCTCCCTCCTCTTCAGTTCGCTCTGGACCTCCTCCAGCTCTTCCTGGCCTTCATTAGGGTCCATCTTCCAGCCGTCTCTCAGCATCTTTAGGCCGAAGATAGCAAATAGGGCTGCACTGATATAGTGCGTGTACACCCTGGGAATAACCGTCGCCACCCAACCGAAAGCGGCGGACAGTATCGTCATGAACACCAGGGCGGAAATGGCTCCAGCGAAAACTATTATCCGCGGATGCTTCATCGCCATTATGGCGGCGATGAAAAAGGTCTTGTCTCCGAGCTCCGAGACGATAACCACGGATAGCGCCGCTAGGAACCCCTGCCAGAAGCTCCCCTGGACCGCTGCTCGCTGCAAGGAAAAACAGGTTCGTTAGGAACGATCTATATTGAAATCGTTTACATTGTACGAAGCGTAGAACATTACCATATATTTAATGTAAACTTCGATTGCTCGTTAACCCTTAACGGACCAATGCCGCCATATAAGCGGCATGGCGATTTTACTTACTGGATCTAATGCAGAGTATATGACGGCAGTAAACTTTTTAATATTTTTACTACTACCATTATTGTTATATTTACTAGTATCGCATTAAGTGTAGTACAGTGTCCTATCTGTGAATTTGTTTTTGCTTCGTATTAAAATAGCGTGACCTGGTGGGAAAAAAACTGGTAATACTTCCGGACCGTTAAGGGTTAAATATGCCTATTATATTTATTGTATGTTTTTGGTTTTTATACCTTTCGTAGAATTTTTAGAAATACAGGTTGGATATAAGGAATAATGTTGTTGATGTTGTTTATAAAACAAAAAAAAAATCAGATATATATTATTAATATATATCTGATTTTTTATTTGTTTTACGATAACGCCTCATTACTACGCAACTTGTTCATTGCCTTAATTTATTTAAAAGTTAATTAGTACGCAGGACATTTAATCTTGACTGCGTTTTGACTTCTGCTGTTTCATCTGACTTATTGGAAGTGTAGTAGTGTGTATAATTTTTTAAGAAATCAAAATTATGAGACGGCCAAACACAGTTCGTTTTCTGTGACAGATAGTGCAAACAGTAAAAACGGAATTTTGAGCTGCAAGAGTTCAAATCTGATTGCCTTGAAACATTGGCCTTCTAATTCGGACACAGTAGTGCTTGCGCATATCGGCTTGCGGCAAAATATCTGGCAATTCTGTGGTACTAATACAGGCGAAATACAAGAGTCTTACCACATAGAAAATTTGTTATTTTTTTAAAATGCTTATTTTTTATTGATGTGTAAATTTGTGTTGATTATATTTACAAACAATCTAAAAAAATTGTCAAAATTAAAGATCATTCTTATTCATCTAACCGTTTAAAACTCTTAACGATATAAAGAAATATAGAATAAAAGGAAACATTAACATTATATACTTATTTTAGCACGCTTATTTTGATTTTAGACGTGTACAAATTGAATATTAAAAATTTGACAAAATTTTAGACTAAGATAAGAAGACTTCATCTAACAGTTCAGAGCTCTTAAGAATATAAGGACAGTTTATAGAATAAAAGGAGACATCGAACTTTCATGGTCGATTAACAACCTTGTATCTGTATCTCGATGACTTGCAATTAACTTCAATGACATTTCACCATTAATTATTTGATGCAATTAAGGAAAAAACACTAAACAATTCCATCTTGGCCTGAATTTTCTTTTCACGTACTTAGCTGACGACCCAGAAAGATCTTATTATCTATAACATTGTTTTAAATTGTTAATCAGCTGTTCCACCTCGCAAGAGAGAAATCAAAGTATGGTGAACTGACTAACAATCTTCGCTAGTCGGAGAGGCACTTTAAGAAGAAGATACCTTAAATTAAAACGGTGTTTTTGTTGCTACTTGATTTCTGAAGCTAACTAGGTTGATATGGATCTAGTGGAGAGCATATGTCAAACAAGAATGCGACATATAAACATAACTAACATCAAATAGAAATAAAGAAACGTATGTTATTCGTGTAATTATTTACTAATTATCTAAGATTGATTGTTACCACTAAACAATGTCTGAAGACTGTTGTCTTATGGATACATCACATGTTATTTTAGGTTGGGCATGTTTTTCTTTGGCTTGGTTTATGTATCTGCTTCTAAAAGAACATATTTCATATAAACAAACGTTCAGAGAAAAATGATTAATTCATACAATTTCTTGCCCTAGGTGAGAATTGAATCCGTGTCCTAAACGTCGAGGTCTTTACAATCGACTAAACAAAATAGAGTCTAAATCCAAAAGATTCCAAAAGTGATCTAGATGGACCTCCTGAGGCCCACGGGAAAATCGACGGGGGTGAAAGTTAGATCAAATCATCACACGTTTTAATGACTTTTGGGAATATGGTAGAAATATAACAGCTCCCTGCTGTTAAATATTTTGTTTACCGAAACCAGTAAAATTTCAAAAGACGCCTACGAAATAAAAATTGGGTATAGAGATACCAGAGGGTCTAATTGCATATGACTAGTAACGTCCCTATACTGTTTTGGGCTGGATGGATAATAATAAAGTTTTCCCAACCAATTTCAATATATGGCATTCAATCGAAAAGAGGTCAACCATGTGCGCGAGAAACATTTTGGTAAACAAGAGTTTAAGGTTAAGTTAAGAGTTTACAGGTGCGCTCACTTTTCCATTAGTTCATGATCAGACGGAGAGAATAGGCGCAGAGGCGAAGATATTAAGCCAACAATTGTTACACAATGATACTCAAAGCCACCGTTAGATAGTATTGGACATTTTTAATGCCCATCTAAAGCATGGATCATTTTACTTTCAGAAAATCGGATGAACAAGCTATAATATCCATGGTGCCTACAACAGGATTCAAACCCACCTCTGACATGTAAACCGCGGGCGTATACCACTTGGTCACGGAGGCAATTAAACTAGGGATTACACTAAAAAGGAATACCTATTCGTTCAGTCTTATTTTAATGCTTTTTGTTTCAGACAATATAGCATAACACAAAATTGTAATTATCACACATTTACTGAGCTTCTTGTTAAACTAGGTTAACATAATGTAATTATCTGTTATTCTTATTATGATAAGAGCTATATGGCATGCTTGTTTCATTATGACCTTAATTGTAAATAAAACGATCGTAAAACATTGATAATCGTCGGCTTCGATTTCAGTTCACGAAGAGACCAATGTATTTTTTTCGACTATTAATATTTTGACATTAATTTTAGTTGTAAGAAAAAACCAGTGAAAACTCTTACATTATATATTGGAAAATGTAATTGTTGGCTTTTCCTTTTTTCGCGCAGCGTACAAGGAGTGATGTAGTCTATCTTGTTCTTTTTTGTGATAATAGCAATATAATTGAGTTTAAAAAAAAATTACTAGCGCTAGGGTGGTCATCCGGGTAAAAAGTCTATTTATTTATTTATGCTTTTTTGATATACCAGCCGAAATGACGACACATAAAATTTGTTTAATTATTTATCTCTTTATTTAGCCTATTTATACAATAGGATCTAGAATAGAAAACGTTATAGCCCAACATCTAATAGCTTTTTATGAATTTAAACTACTAACGGTTCAAAAACTTTACAGTAGTAACTTCATGGTCACAGTACACACTTTTTTTAACATTTCATAATGTAGGAGTATTCACGTAAGTGTGATAAATATTCAATGGTGCATGAAAAGACAGAAATGCAATGAATATTAACGCATAATAATTGTTTTTGTTCCACGTTTCGTCCGGTGAGTGAGGTGGCAGGTGGCCCACTCCTTCCCGTTCCCTACCCCCCCCCTCTCACTTCCTTCCCTATCTCCTCCTTCATCCCCTTCCCCCTTTTGCTCAGCTCTTCCACTCAAACTATCCTTCTCCGTCCATCTTATTTGTCCTCCCTCCTTCTTTCAAAAATTCCCCCATACATGCTGGCAACGCATTTGCGAGTTCTGTAATGCTGCAAATGTTCATCGGTGGCGGTGATCACTTACCATCAGGTGAGCCGCTTGCTCCTTTGTCAGCCTAATCCATAAAAAAAAGTTTAGAACCAGTGAATTGGAGGAAACAGCCCGTCTCTAGTTATTTCAACGGTAGTTGGCTATTTACACCCACTCCGACAAACAGATGATAGGATCGCGACGTCTGTCCTAGACTTGATATGATGTTTCCTAGTAATCTCATGTCCTTTCAAGAAATAATGGCGACCACTTAGTTAACGAGGCAAATTATTCGAAAATCCCAATTCTTGGGATTTGGACATTGTCTAAAACATCCAAGTTAAAACCCTTCAAGCTGTTAAGACTGCAAAGTGTGTAGTGTAATTGACATACTACCACATGTAGACATACAATTGTTATCTGTGTAATGTTATTTGATAACCCTTTAGAACTATCTATTTAACACCAGGTCTACCACTAAAAATGCGAGTATATAGCTTCTTTTACATGTAATAAAGCGACAAGATGTGCAAGTTAAGCGCTTTATGATAAACGACACGCTGACCAATAACTGTGATTGAACTAAGAAGTATTATACTCTGTCCGGCTATAAACTGCACATGTCGCCGTTAAGAGGTATAAAAGAGTTGCTATGCTCTAATAAATGATCAACGGTGAATTGTTCTTTTACTAATAAAAACGTTAAAGGCATATATTAACTAAAACCTATCTAACTTCCGCATGCCTTAACAACGACGAAACCGTGGTGTTAAAATCATCGGTAGTAACGATGTCATGGTTAACTAGTAAGCAAATTGGGTTGCTTTTTATGAAACAAGGCTACGAGACGGGCGTTGTGCTTAAGGTAGGCAAGCGACTCGGTTGCCAATAACAGCATGGATCCAAGTATTTTGGAAATTCACCAAATTCGACTTAACTTTGCAGTGTGCATACAACCCAGGATTATAAGATATAATTGTTGTCGGAACTCAGCAATTATGCTGGATTCGATTCCTTCCAAACCAAAACATAGTATTGTTTGCACGTGGTAATTTGGTTCTCCTCAGATGAACTTTGAAAATGAATGCTACTTAGATTCCTGTTTATCAAATCATTAGTGACACCATTAGACATCTGTAACATATGATCATTGCCGTCCCTCAATACAATGAACCCAGTGGTACATAAGGCCATGGTAATTTAAGACAGCCAGCACGTTCAGAAATCGTAACAAACTATTTGAATTCAATTTCTAATCAAAACTTGACTAAAGGAAGCAGGATCGAAGCAAACTATTACAGCGTTCATGATACAAAAACCGAGTAATACGTGATATAAAAAACGAGGTATTATTGGCGCATCTCTAATAACAATTTGTATTTCCTCAATTTCCCAATTTATCATTTTTTATTTAGTTTGCAAATTCGTAATGTTCTGTGTTCGTGTTAACTTATTCACAAATAGTCCGCGGAACTGAAATGTTATCAAGCGTAAACACAAGATAAAACATAAACACATTAAATTGCGCTTATTAAGGTCGGCAAATAAAATTTCTGTTCCCATTTCCACCTTCATGTTTTTGTGAAATGAATACGTACGTATAAAGATATGAAGTGTGTAGTTTTAACCTAATTTGTTTAGAACTTGATACTTCAACTATTTCTAGATATGTGTTATGTCACAAATAATGACCTTTTTCATGCTTATAAATATGTGCAAGTCCCGCGTTTTACTAATCGAAGGTCGTGGGTGCGAATCCCGCGACAATGGCTTTGTGTTGTTGTTTTTAATTGGTTTAGGGCATAATGACCTGATCACTCGAATACCTGAAAAGTACCCCAGCTACTTGTCAACGTCATCTAGCGGTGGTAGAAGCGTTATTTAATGGAGTAGTTGCTACTAAGACATCAGTTTAATGTCATTGACTCTTAGCCTGTTTCCTCTCCTGTCGTATCGAGTATCCGTGTAAAGTAAACAATTTCATTAAAATAAGATTCTCAATTTCCTACTTGCCGGGTCTAGGTCAATCATTGATGATTTTTCTAACCTCATCCAAATTTAGCGAGAATATAATATTACTTGTTGATATAACAATACTATAATATAAGTACGTAAAACGATAAAATACTGTTTCATTGTATTTAAATCTATTAGTGGACTCTTAAATCCCAGTATTGGAGTTTCTGTTTCGACTAGACCTCAAATGTGACCTCCGCCCGATCTAGCAAAGGCTAGATTTTCTTCGTCTTTCTTTACTAGATCTGTGATCTTCACCATCGCTGGCCTGCGGCGGTAACCGATTAAGTATCATTTTTTGAGTCTACACTAAGTGACGTCATGTGAAAGGCATAGCCAGAAAACAAAAGTTAAAACTAGGCAACTTTTGATTACTACTAACTACGCGAAATCATAATGCTTACTAGTGCCATAAAACCCTAAAGATGGTTGACCATATAGGTTGCTAATATTATAATTAGGGATAAATAGAAGTCCTAGTCCAAACGTAGTTAGATATTACGTCTCTTTAATGCATCGAGTAATGCGTTTAGAAAGTAGACACTTTCTCAGTATCGGAATGTTTGCCCACGGGCCTGATGAATATCTGGTTAGGAGTTTCACGATTCGATCTGTGCAGAATTAGAATCAGTTTGAAAATGTCTGTCTTTTAATTTTAAAGTGTCAGAATTTTTACTTCAATTTATAATTAAACATTAAAAAGACCAGAAAAGTAGGTTTAACGTATGTATACCCTATGATTATAATAATATTCTCTATTATTTCTCAGTTATTATATTTATATTTCGTAAAGCCGTCTCAAGTAGGGTAAGTTGAGTTTTTGACAAAAATGAAAGTGTCAGACAGAAAACGGCCGAGTAACTACATAAATGTTTGTTATTTTTAGTAGCAGACCTCTTTCGCAGTCTGCCAAGCGAGGAACCACTACATTGCCAGATATTACCACCAAGCAGTTTACGCTCTACTATGTTCCGGTTTGAAGGACAATCGAGCTTAGAGACATTACATTTTAAATCCCTTGGTCATCAGTGCATTATAGGGCCAAGCATGTCCTGCATTGAACTAAGTCATCGTGCGACAGTGTCGCTTTATCTCCATAATCAAATGTGACAAAATTGTCGTCACTATCTTGAAATGTAGATTAAAATAAAACTTGTACGTGAACAATAAAAAATATATTGATCTTTACTGAATTTCCGATAACATGATAACGATGCATATGAACAAAAGTTAGATGAACTGAACGATCGTGCAATTTAAACTCTTATCAGTCAGTCTATAAACAGCTTATCATTCCGTAAACAACCACACAAATAATTACTTCTCACATACTAGCATACCTACTTTGTGTGTGCATATGTTGCGATGCACACTGTACCTTTATCATTCATTAAAAGCATATAGAAACACGCTTTCACAGCGGTCACCTTGCATTTGACCCATGATATTAGTTCACGTGAAATATTGGAGTTAAAAAATTTTAAGTAATAAATAGTTATTTCTTTTAAGTGCAAGCATCGCTCTGTTCAGTTTTGGAGATGGAAAAACTCATTCCTGAATGACGGGCGCTGCGTGGAGACACAAAGAGCTTGAATCTTTTTAAGTAATTCATAATACTGTCATGGGCAAGCGTGTCCCTTATCACTATGATAAACAAATGTTAAATCTCAAATAATTATTTTTTTATTGAAACATACATGTTAACCAATTTATGCGTGCAAAGACGTAGCTATCTTTAAAATACGCCTTATTAAAATTATCATACAATGAACGAACTTAATTCTATCGGGCATTCTCTTACATTTGTAAATAATCAATAATGTTACAAAATTACTAATAGATAATAATTAAGACAGTATTCAAATTTCTTAAAAAAAATATTTTAGTGTTTTCTATATGTACACAACACTACCATTAGATCAGCTGACCGGGGTTAATAACCTATACCTTCGGTGAGTCGACCAATCGTGTGAGCCGGAGTGCGTGACAGACCACAATCGGTGGCAGTTGTTGTGATGCAGGTGAACGGTACATCAAACTTTTAGTGTTGTGACACAGTAATCTTAGTGCGGAATTTAAAACTTGGATTTTTTTCTTTAAAGTTCTTTGGATCTAAAAAAATATACAGGGGTTCTATGTCAGATACAGTATTCGGTCCAGTCATCCAGCTTGATATACCTTTTTGTAACCTCCGATATACTCGTTCAAACACACAAACACGCACATACACTCATCTAGATATTAATGTCAGAGACACAACGTTAACCTTCGCTACACTAGTCAATAGTCTTTCCCAAGCAATAATTACGTGTAAGGTGTTTGAACGATGCCCTGTTTGATGCTTTACGCGTGTCGTTAGGTAGAGTTCAAGAGTATTGTAGCCAGTCTGTTCGCAAAGATTGTGTTGAAGCCAATTAACACCAGCTGCCAGAACTGAAAGCTTTTTAATGACTCCTTTAAACGTGTTCGCTTCTCTTTAGGATCGCATCAAAAAATACACTGTACCGCTCCTTGAAATATGAGATATACTAAGGTTCCCTTTATTAGCGTTGACAACAAAAATGCAGTATTTCTAATTAGAGATGAATAGTTTTTTGGCCGGATAACGGAAACCGAATATTAAATTTATCAATAATTTTGTATCATATTTTGATTCGTAAATATTTTTCTTGCAGTTTATTAAAGAAAACTGTAGTTATACGGCCTATTTCTAAACTGTAATTAAACCTCGGGTATACGGCCAGACACGTCACAATCATGTTCGACAGGATAACAAATATGAACGGGATATCCGCCACATATCTGGTTTTAAGTGTTCATGCATGTCGATAATCATGTAGTCAATATCAACTAAGTCCTATCCTTCCAGACATATCGCTTAACAGTCAGCTTCATAAATTGTAATGAATTTGTAATATTTAACTATTAACACATTCTTTGGTGAAACACAACCGTCGTGTGAAAAAATTACGAACAGCGCGTGCGGCTTAACACAAATGTGTATTCTAAATAAATCGCGTCTCGCAGTGCGGTAAACACACCGATGTGTTTTCCTGTCGAGTCGCCCGTGCGGGCAACATATAATTGTGTTTTGTCAAAAAAAAATGTAATTATAAATGTGGAAGAATTATAAAAGCATATTTGAATGAATATATTTTGATTTGAATTGAATGGTTCCGTATCATGCATAAACTATCTAAGAGCATCAATCGACAATATCCCGAGTCGAACGTATAACCGCAAAATTATAGGGGATTAAAACAACATGCCGGCACCTAACTACACGGCTGGAAAATCACAACTTATAAAAAATGTTTGCTGATTTGTTCATCTTTTACATATTAAGGGAGTAAGTGATTGAAGTGATTTTCAGCATAGCGTGAGTAACGTACGATACCTTTTATTCCGTAAGAAGAAAAAAGAGGAAAGAATTACACGAAATCGAAATCTACAAGAGCAAATCTACAGAGAATACCTAGTGTCTAGATAAACAGCTTCAACTAAAATCAGAACTCTCATAAACTATTTTCGGCAAAAATTTCGCGCGCGTCACAAACTGACGCAAATCTGATGCCATTAGTTCGCAAACTGTCCACGACCTTAGTTTAATCTGGCAGAATACCAAAACCACTTCAAAGCGAATTAAAGTCATTCTAATATTCCTTACTGATAATAATAATAATGTCCTCCCGACCGATTCCGGCCACGGCGGCCGATCTACAAGAGATCAGCCAGGTGCGCAGGAT
>DWHO01004181.1:0-11283 GCA_018247575.1 Eurytides lysithous rurik
CATCAGGTGAGCCGCTTGCTCGTTTGTCAACCTAATCCATAAAAAAAAAAAAAATTACAATTTATTTTCATACATTCATTTACAAAAACACATACAAATGCCCCATTTCATTATTTTATTTTTTGAAATAGATCTTAATCTCATATTAAAATAATTTTAGTATTGCTTTACTAATTGTAATGACCTCATATCCTTTAAAAAACACACACATGTTACAACATGTTTCTTACTTGTTCATTTATTTGTGCAAAAGTATTTTATTTTGGTTACCAGTGTTAAATTATATAGATTATCTTTATTTTTGTTAAGTGTAAAATATTTTAAGTTGAAAATCTAAATCTAAGTAAAAAAGAGAAATGTTGTTCCTTAAGCCCCAAAGGAATAGGGACTGCCGAAATATAACCTTAACCTTCATGGGCCTGAGTATATGCATATATAATAAAATTCCACAAGATATCCTGGATCTACAATTTGAGCATTTTAAAACTAAAATTAGATATAATCTATTACATAAATCTTATTATACTGTTCAAGAGCTTCTGGTAGACCAAAACACTTGGAATTTAGTTTGACTCGTATGTGGGATGGATATTATTGTATTAAAGTTTAACATTCTGTAACAACTTTTTAAAAGAGGAACTGTTGAGTTTCTCGCCGGCTCTTCTCAGCAGAACTGCATTCCGAGTCGGTGGTAGCTTTGTCACAAACTGATGTAAAAATGACGATTCATAAGTGCTTGTAAAGGCCTATTTGAATAAAAATATTTTGATTTTGATAAAAAGATGTGATTGGAGATGAGATTCAATACCTCCAAGAGAAACCACATAGGGTAAAAGGGAGCCACATAGGTTAAAACCCAAAACATCAGTTCTAAATAATAAATTAGCGTTCCAAGTTTAATAAGAAGTTATTTTCAACTAAATTACAGGTCTTATTATGTATGTATATATCGACGCTAAAAAACATAAACATAGTAATCAGCAAAACCAACAATATTCACCGGGCTCACACTAATCAACATGGTTTAATTTTATGATTTCAACAATGTATATTAAGTTGTTGAAATCATAAAATTAAAAAAACTACTCCATGTGTCATTGTCATTTACTACGTTTTTGGTTTCCAGCGTCGATATATTGTATTTAATTCAAATGCAATTAAATAATGTAAATTATTCTTCATCCCATTGTCCAAAAACAGTATCTAAAGCCCTTTGATAAATGGAATTCTACTGTATTTATTAATTGTACTACATTGTTATATGGTTACTTTAAATCTGGACAGAAACTTATTAAAACTTTGTTGAACTTTTATAGCTAATATCTGGAGGAAAATGGGTCCGTTTAGTTCCCTCTCTAAGAGGCACTCTGTACAGCTTGAGTGGTGATAGCATTGAGCCTCTACCATTTGATGCAGAGCAACTTTTGTCATCATCATTTAAATATTCGGATAACTTAGTAATTGCAGGTAAGTTTGGGTAATGAACTTAAAATGATTAATGTTATAGGTCAGAAATTGATTTGAAATAGTGGTGCTATTTCTATCGATTATTGTTTATGATAACAGTGACCAAATTATCTCGTACTCTTTAAACTAACTCTGAAACTTGTGTGGGGCATAAAACGTGATATTTTATCATAGTCTACATCAATAGCAGTTATTCATTTTGAATAGTTTTATTTAATAGTGTTAATAGGATTTTTATGCTTTTTTTTGAATAAAAAAAAATTAAAATGTATATATAGTATGTATTTACTGTCCATTCTCGGTTAAATGCTCGTGACATATGGCTTTTAAAATATTATTATATTAGGAGCACCAAAAATATTGAAATATTTGGTGCTCAATGTGAACCCAACAAAGCAACAATATAGATTTCTTTAAAGATAAGTAAGAGAATGGCTTGGCATTGTGCTCTTCATAGATGATATTTGGAAACTTTTAACATATTCTATGTGTTATTCCACAGTTTAAGTGTCCGTTGTCAGTGGTAAGCGTTCATGTTTGTTTATGCCTGGCCAAATGCCATTGTGTCAGGTGCAAAGGAGACGTCGTGGCTGGGCATAGACGCGCATTCCGGTGCTGTTATATACGAGTGCGGCTCGGTCGGCTGCAGCAGCGAACAACAGACCGCCGGGGTCGGTCGCGACGTGCTGGTCCTCAGACGGCACTCCAACACCGTGCGAGCGTTGGAACCGCGCAGCGGGGGCGAAAAGTAAGCAGCTTGAAGTGACGTGTCGTGTCGCGTCGCATAAAGTCGTGTCGTATCGTTTTTTAACCTCGTGTGTAGTGATAGCTTAGGTCGGTTATGTTTGTTACTCGAGTATTTTTCTAATTCGTTTAGAAATACTCAAACCGACAATCGACGTCGTGGACCCGTTTCGACATATGCCAGTATATGCCAGCACCGATGCTGTTGATGTTAGTGCTCTATAGGTAGAATTACTTGTGACAATTTTAAAACAAATTATATACAGGAGCGCAAAAGAAAAGAATGTAGATGCATTATAATAAACAAAAGCCTTTCGCTCGTGCCGGCAGATGGAACTTCAGCGTGGCGGAGCACCAGCTGACCGTGAGCCTGAGGGAGTGCGTGGGCGCCAGCCCGCCGCCCACTCCGGTGTCCGTGGGCATCAACATGCCGGAGGGGACGATCGCGGTGCGCACCCCGGACTCGGATTCGCCGCTGTGGCAGCAGAAAGTAGGTGAAGGTTTCAACCCGTTACTGTTCTTTACTCGATGTGCCATGACTCTATTACGGAGTCCGCCTGAGTAGTACCTAAATTTGAAATCACACTGCCCGTCAGACCAGAACACCAATCAGCTAACTGCTTATCTGATGCGTATGCTTAAAATGGACTAACTGGCAGTGTTAGTCTGTCTCAGGCCGATACTGTAAAAGTGTCTTACCAGTTACAACCTGCGGTTGTCCGCGACTTCATATCGGTGACAGGCATAGCGCAGAACGGCAGGAATATGCACTGTTCCTCCCAAATTTTGTATACCGTCCCACTACACCCACTATCGTCATGGGTAAGATTGTTACTCACCATTGGGCACTGACTTGCCCGATTTGGCTTTGGATCATTTCGTTCAGTCATTCATTCTGTTCTAAACGCCAGCTCGAAGCTCCCGTGGCCAACATGTGGCGCCTGCAAGGTGGGGCCCTGCAACACGTGGACGTCCTCTGGCAGGCCGCCCAAGCCTTGGCAGGGGCCGACCCTGCACCTCCATCCCTCTATCTCGGCGTACACGATCATCAGGTGAGTGGTTTCTTTTAATATTTTATCACTTGATCCTCGTTAGTACACAACAAGATTTTACACTAAGCTAAATACATTACATTTGTTAATTTTTTTCTGTTGTTATATATTTCACTAATTATGTAAGTTTTGCCTCCATTTATTGTCGTTGGAAGCTGTGCGTAGTTTCAATAGCATATCAGATTTATGAAACTACCAGATAATGGATTTTTATTAATCGTGTACTCTGATATCTGTTTACAATAAAAATAAATTATATTACTTATTATTTTATTCTAACAGTAATTAATAACTATCACAAAAATTCCTAGGGGAAGGGTAAGATAATTATTAATGGGAGGAAGGTTGGGCCACCGGTCGGTTTTAAACTTGAGAAGCGGCTACACCTTAATTTAAGTTATATCTGTTTGTTTTGTTCAGCCGTTTTAAAGTTTTTAGGTAACAAACACGCCCTTTCGCCTACTACAGTTTCAGTATTGTAAATGTGGTTTTTTCTAACAAACTGTTATGGCCTGTTAAATTGCAGCTGTACATCCAAGAGAGTGTGTTATACACCCAGAAACTGGATAGCTCGGTGGCGGTGAAACCGGTTCCGTGGAAGGTGAAACAATCCAGGCCCCTCTTGGGCAATGGGGAAACTGCTCTCTCCTTGCACGACTCTGAATCCGGAGCTCTGTCACTGATCGCCCTCTACGGCTCCGATTCAGGTACTTTTCTAGAAGATAAAGTGGATGACGAGCAAATAGCGCGCCTGGTGGTAAGGTGCGGTCGCCCATAACGGCATAGTGCTACAAAATAAAAATAATAAAATGAAAGATTTTAGATTTCAATAAACCGTTAAATCAAATCTAAATATATTTCTTCAAATTGACCTTTACAAGCGCTTTTGAAACGACATTTTTACATTTTGTTCGTCAGGAAGCTACTATCGGCTCGGAATGCAGTTCTTTTGAGAAGAGCCGGCGAGAAACTCAACAGTTGCTCTTTTAAGATAATGTTACAATATGTTAAGCATTAATACAATATAATAGCTAACTCAAACAAGCTTGCTAGCAAGCGTACGAGTCAATCAATTAAGTTCCACGCATTTTGATTTACCAGAAACTCTTGAACATTGTAATAATCTTTAAGCAACAAAATATTTTAAATTTTGGTTTTAAAAGGGCCAAGTGGTAGATGTATGTAGATTTTGTGGAATTTTATTAAATATGCGTATACCAATGCCCATGAAGGATATTTTTTTATGGAGTAGGCTGGCAAATGAGCAAGCAGCTCATCTGATGGTTAGTGCTCACTGCCACCCATGGGCATAGCAAACATCTCTCGGCATGTGTATTTTAATTTTCTATCAATCTTGTTTTGTCTTCAGGCAACCACGGTTTCTTCCTCTATCTCCAAGAGACATGCGACCAAGCTGTCCAGGTCTCCGACGACCAGCTCGACGCGGCGGACTCGGCGCTGCCCAACGCCAGCGACCAGCTCGACCACCACCACGTTCACGTGCACGTCTACTCGCTGTGGTTCTGGTGGAAGGAGGTGTTCCTCCTCACGGTCAGCACGGCGCTGCTCCTCAACCTGCTGATATGGCCGAAGCTCTTCGCTCCCAAAATGAGACCGGCCACCCCCATGAATCAGGAGATAATAGTCGTGGAAAGACACTACGACAGACCGCCCTCGAATAAGGAGTATTCGGGCAGATATGAGAACGACTTCACCCCGCTGCGCTGTTTGGGCCAGGGCGGTTTCGGCGTCGTGTTCGAGGCGAAGAATAATATAGACCATTGCTCGTACGCCGTGAAGAGGATCACACTGCCAAGGAGGTGGGTCCTATTTGAATCTGATTAAAGTTAGTTGGCCTGCAACGGCTTCTGCATCAATACCATAATAAAATTATATAGTTATATACTATATAAGTATATACTACTATAATTATATAGTAGTAGTTACATTAGTGCTTGACAATGTAGTGGATCACCTTTTGCTAATTTGCAAATTCTGATATTGAGAATTTAGGACACTAGGCCGAAATCAAGATATAATAAAAATAAGATTAAGAGAATTATATACAGGTTTTCTTCCGCGAACAACAGACTAGTTGAAATAAGGGAATCGGTGGAAATCCTTTTTTTAACTATGTGTATAAAGTACAGTTATTTTTTTATTTATCTAACATTATTAACAGTTGAAATAAGTCAATCTAATTTGTTATACAAACTGTCTAACACAAATTGCAGGGAATCGAAACGCGAACGCGTTTTACGCGAGGTGCGCGCTTTGGCTAAGCTGGAGCACGAAAACATCGTCCGCTATTTCAACGCCTGGCTGGAGGAGCCGCCGCCCAACTGGCAGGAGCGACGCGACGCCATCTTGATGCGGTCAGTGGGAACCGTTACTCATGGGGCAAAGGCAACACTGTCATACAGCCTATTGTTTTTTTTTGTTTAGTATTATTTTTTTAACAAAACTGACAGTAATAACTTAGGATACAGACATGCACTGATAAACATACATATAACTAAAGTCTTCAAGGTCTGAAAGTAACAAGCAAAATTACATAAACAATATACTTTAAAAATAAATATAAGTGAGATACCAAAAATAGAAAAAATCCTTATAAAACTATCATCACAACATATATGCTCAAATGATCGCCTAATTCCGAACAAACGACGAAAAGATCAAAAACTTAAAAAGGAGAAACAATTTATCAATGTTATTTGATTGTAGTGGCTTAATAGCGTATTAGCAATTTATTTTTCGCAACCTAGCTGAAATATAAGATTTAATTAATTTTTCTTTTAAAATGCCTATATCACTAGATATGAGTTATTTATATTTCCTTACGGGTTAAACTTCGCAGAAACTTCGTTATTTTTTACATACTATTCTGCTTTTTATATATCTGACTTACGTGGTAAGTATGAAGAAGTACCAGTCTACATACTAACTACTGAGCATAGGTCTTCTCTGTACAGACAGTATAAGATCGTAGGATCGGACACGGATTGGTGGAAATCACAAAACTTAGAATTATTTTAACGTTTCTTAAATTATGCAGGTTCTTTAAGATGTTTTCTTTCATTGTTGAGTATTCGGTAAATCAACACTAAATGATTTTTTTTTATGATATCAATTATAATATTACTTGGTATTTTTGTTTAAGTATTATATTGCTGTAAATAGCGATCAATAAATATTTCTTAGCTAATAATTTCTTTTGCCTTTTCTGTCTGCATTCAAATCTCATAACAAGCTATTTATTTCATTGCAGCGAGCTGGGAAGTATGTCGGCGTTGAATAGCGACGATATCAGCTTGGCAACGGCAGGAAGGCCTGGAAGCATAACACTCGACCTGCAGAAACCACATGGTGACACTTTGCCCAGCCCTCGAAGGACAAGGTAAATGGAGAAGGAAATTTTTAATTTATTTTTTACACCAACATTTGTTCACATTAAGACACACATGCTAAAAATCACATGGAGGACAAAATTCTTTAGCACTAAAAACGGAAAATGTTATATTATTAAATAATAACTTAGTTAAGAAACAAACAAAGAAAAAAAAACAATAAAAATATTCCAATTATTCACAAAATCAAATGTTGAAAAAAGGTAAAATTATCATAACGAGTTAAGTGTAGTGAATACAGTAAACAAACATGAAGTAGTAGTAATTCTTGTAAAAAATGGACGCAATTCTGCCTCCCTAGAATTTTCTGAAACTGATGTTGCAATAATGAAATTTATGAATTTTTTGCGACTAACTGTGCTCACTGTAAGCTAACGTATGCTGTTCAAACATTTTACCGACCATTACACAAGTGAACTTTGATATTTTGTCTTGTTACCTTTTAAATGTTAGGCTAAGGGTGAGATTTAAAATCAAGGGGCTTTTACTGTACTTGGACTGTATTCAAGTAATGTACTAAATTAATATATAGTTTTGTCAAATTGCCATTGCATTATCAGCTTCTCAGATTGTTCTGGATAATAATAATAACATTTTAATTAACTCAACAAACAACACATGAAACATTACATATAAGGTACATCAAACACAATTAATTTTACGGTGGTAGAGCCACGCAGCTGTTCCCGCTGCTGAATGTCCGGCTCGAACCGGATAAGAACCACGACTTCTCAGAAAATCGGCGTAAAGTTGAAGTATTTTTGCCTCCGCGTTTTGTCCGGTGAGGTGGCCGGTGGTTCATCCTTCTCCCTCCCCTTCCTTCCGTTCCTCCCTCTCTCACTCCCCTCCCTACCTCTACCTCCATCCCCTCCCTTTTCCCCTCTTCCTTCTCCTTCCCCAATTCAAAACTTCCTCTCCTTATAGGCTGGCAACGCATTGGCAAGTTCTGTAAAGTTGTAAATGTCCATGGGCGGCGGTGATCGCTTACCATCAGGTAAGCCGCTTGCTCGTTTGTCAGCCTACTCCGTAAAAAAAGCTGAGTCGACAGGGTCATCTGCTCAGCATGATGCTGATCGCTCTAAGGAAGTGGTATTCTGCAGCCAGATCTGGTATTCTGCAGAAACCCGTTCGAGTGAAGCGTGTTGGCTAGTAGCAGAAAAGTGAGCTTTGTACTAAAAGTCACTTGATATCATTTATGTTTCTCTCCTTATATAATAAAATGATGTAGTAATAATAAAGCAAGGAAAAAAAATTTCGGAAAATGATAATATCTCAAGATCAAAATATAACAAGATTAATGCGGCTAAACCGAGGCATAAAATTAAAATATAATTATTCTTATATTTCTTTACCATTTTTATCGAGCTATACATTTATTTATTTATTCAGTCTATTATTTTTATCCGTTTATATTTATTTATTGTACATGGAGGCTCTGTGTGGCCACCATAACATTTCGATGACCCGTTTGGCGCATCTGCTAAGCTATCGGCTTCGGCGTCGCAGGTCGTGGGTTCGATTCCCACCCGGACAAACATTTGCACGAACTACAGACGATTGTTCCGTTGAAACTTATGCATGTAAAAGGCCCTTGTAACAAAAGATCTATCTTACAGTGAGAACAGGGTTTTTAAAAACTCGCGTTGACTTTATCGTCCATTGAACGAAAGGAATCCCTTCAGATCGCTCAGCTGCAACGACTCATTCAGCATCGTGTTCGACGAGGACGCCCCGAAGACGGATCCCAGTGGCGACCCACCCAACGTGTTGTCCAAGGACCTCAGAAGCTGGCCCAAAGACCTATTCATACCATCGGCCCCCTCGCCGTCTAAAGGGGTCGATGACGACTCCTTCATAGTCTTCGAGAACGGCAGCGATAAAGACTCGAGCGGCACCCAGCCCCGCCCGGACCTCTCCAACAGGATCCTGGACAAAGTGAAGATGTGTGACAGCTTCGCAAACGAAAGCTCCAGCCGTGGACGGAAGAAGGTAATCATTATAATACAGTGGAATCTATAACTCGAACCTTGTTATGTCGAAATCGTCAGTAAGTCGGAAAAAATGCCATTCCCTTCCACTAAACCCTAAATACGCGGAACTCTGAATGTTTTATACTTTGTAATTCGAACAAAATGTTATTTACCTACGAAGTATTGATAATGTATATAATAATAATAATAATTCTTTATTGCACAACACATGTCATTTACATTAAATACAATATAATTAAAATGATCACATGCACCTTGTTAGGCATAGCAATTTGAGGAGAGAGGTATACATATATTTATTGCTATTTATATATTATATTGTATAACTAGAATTTTAAAAAGGAGATTGTAATTCGTAGTAAGTACTAACTATAAAACTTAGCTTGAATTGTTTTTCAAATTTGACTCTACAGATCGAAAATTATACGTACTTAGAAATCACGCCTTTGTAAGTCGAAAACTCGTTAACTCTATTTTTTTTAATTTCCCTTGACATTTGAGTTATAGAAATTCCACTGTAATAATATTATACACACAATAATACTGCCCATTCCGATGGATTTCGGCCACGTTGACCAATTTACAGGAGATCAGCCAACTGCGCTGGGTATATTATAGTGCACAAGCGTTTGCGCAGACACATGTGAACTCACTCTTCCTTTCCTCTCATAGCCCGATGGGACGGATAACCGACACGATCGAAGTGAGATTAGCCCAGAAGCGATGATGCTAAACTCGCCTCAATAACAACTTTTACAAGGGACCGACTTTTTACGTGCCCTTCCTATGCGTGGATCATTTTAATTTTCAGGCACTCGTGTGATCAGCCCATAATGCCCTAACCCAGTAAAAATCCCAACGCGGGAATTGAATCCACGACCTCTGACTTGTAAAGCATAGGCCTATACCACTGTAATAATATTAATAATAAGAATAATAAATCTGTTATCATGTGACATCTCACACATTGCCATCTTATCCCAAACTAGGCAGAGCCTGTACTATGGTAATCAGACAACTAATATACATAATTGACACCCAGACACAGAACAAATACTCCTGCTCATCGCACAAATATTTTGTCCTGGGTGGGAATCGAACCCACAGCCTTTGGCTTTGCAGTCAGGCTGGCTCTAACCACTACACCAACTGGCCAGTCTATAAAATTGTTTAATAATTATTAATGTCCAACAAAGTCTGTATTAAGAAAAGGTATTTTAATATTGAAAGAACAAAGAAAGTACTTTAAAAATAAACAAATGTTTAGAGTGACATTTGTTTTCTTAAAGGGCAATTAAGAAAATTGTTTTTCCAGCGAACAGCAAATGATCTCACAACTATAAAGGACGACCATTGTCTATGGTGAAATAAACTTGTAGAAATTTTATTTTCACATATTGACTTTTGCTCGTTCTCTCTTCCAGAAAGGGCACACACGCCATTGGTCGCTGGACCAGTGCGTTCGCGAAGAAACGAATAACGGCAGCAAGATGTATCTGTACATTCAGATGCAGCTGTGCCAGCCGGACAGCCTCCACGAATGGCTGCGTCAGAACCGAACCTGGGACGCAAGGCGGGAAAAAGTACGGCCATATTAATTAACACGCACACACACTCATTTATATGGCCCCATTAATAAATTAATTATGGCCATATAAAAAATATATTGAACCTGCAAAATATTTATTCCAAGTATCTATCGTCTCGGTTGGCGGATTCGCTATTGCGGCCTAGATTCATTGTATATAAGACCCATTAAATGGATGTTTGTCGATGTAAAATTAATGTACGGCAAACATTCTTCAAATACAAGCTAATTTGTTTCTTTGACAGTGTTTTAAAACAAAAATTCTTTTGTAACAGAATGCACCATTGAGTGTTACTTCCAATTTAAGTATTGTAAGTAACATTTAGATGCATAGAAAATTTTATGAATAAGATTTTGAAATTACAAAGATACATGGGATTTTAAATGCAGAATACCTTTTTCTTTCTAGTTTCAAATTTGCATTTTGTAAAACATGCAAAAGGGCTTGTGGTTTGGCATTTTTGCCACGTGAATAATAATAATTGTAATAGTCTTAGATCCTGAGAAATATGCATGAAATATTAACAAAATAAAATTGACGCAACTGTGAGAATCAATAAAAATAAACTTTAAGATACTAATTTAAAATTTGGCTATAATAAGCAAGTGGTAGGACTCATCTGAGTCTAGAAGTACTACAACTGGTTTTGTTTTGAACGGCAATGTTTCAAGCGTTAATGATACACCATCTTCTGTCCCACTCTGACAAGCGTATAGCTGAGCACTTAACTGTTCTGATAAACTTCTTGGTACTTCTCTTTCAGGCGAACACGCTGTTCAGCCAGATAGTCTCGGCCGTGGAGTACGTCCACCTCGCGGGGCTGATACATCGGGACTTGAAGCCGAGCAACATCTTCTTCGCGCCCGACGGCCGCGTCAAGGTCGGCGACTTCGGGCTGGTCACCGCCATGGCCGAGGGCGCCGCGGACCCCCAGCCGGCCGAGATCGACGTGCACGCCCGCCACACCTACCGCGTCGGTGCGTTATTCCCATTTCATAGGAGTTACCTCCGTGGCATAGTGGTATAGGAC
>DWHO01004182.1:0-11283 GCA_018247575.1 Eurytides lysithous rurik
TTAGGCGATCCGATGAAGCTTTACAGAGCCGCATAGGCTAAAAGCGTCAACGTCAGTTAAGATAAGATAAGATAAGTCCCTAACCTTCAGTTTTATAGGTCAACCTATTTGAATTTGCTGATTGATATTTAATTGAATATTCAATTATAAATATAATAATTATAATAATAATATTTTAAGTGGTTTAGAGTTCGGCTGGGGTAGAACCTCTGCATTGCCTTTCATTATGTTTTTAATAATTTTTTTTTAGTTGATAAGATTTTGTAAGAAATTAGGTTTGGTATGGGTTCAATGTCTGGTGAAGCTTTCTTTACTCTCAGGACTGAAAGCAAAAAAACCGAATAGTAATATAACTTATAAAATAAAGTTCAAATAGTAATATAAGCGCACACGCACATCGCATGCGTGCTTGAGTTCAGATTTTGTCAACTCTATTGTTCCTTTTTATCACAGTTACATGATTTTATTTTTTTTCCATAGTTTAATTTACTACAACATAAAACGTTAATTATTGGCCAACGCTATAAAACTTCCGCATAATACCTTAGGAAGTTGAGAGTGAATCCGAATAATTTATTTTTAAAATTGAGCGTTGCGGGTATTATGTGCTAGTTAAGATTTATACATTTTACTCCTTAGTAGGGCAAGCCGGGCTTTTGGGCTTGTATGGTAGTAACGCCACTGATTATTACTATTTTATTATAAGGTTAATTAGGTATGCCAGTTGACAATTGCTGATAGGTGTGACATGAAGAAATTCCAAAATTACAGCATATACTAGCATTCTATATTTTATATTACTACTGACTAATAATATAAGATGTAAAAAAAAACTAAGATGTAAAAACTTTATTGACCAACAATATGCTAAAGATCAATGCTTTATTAAGAAAATAATATGAATGTTTTTCAATACACTAGGTGTTGTATGCGGCGTTTTTGTTTCATGGGATTTAGATTTAGCTTAGATTTTTTGTTGTTTTATTTGGTGAACCGTTGCACCTTTGCTTTGTGATAAGGGGATAAAAAAGCATATACATTTATTAATAGGAATTAAAATGTTTTGATATGTTCGGTCTTATGAACCTTATTAGCTTCCTATCTTGCTTCAGGACCGAAATTGATAATCGGGATTTTGAATTAATTTTACCTCTGTTTTCTACTCTGGAGATATTTTCTTGTTCGAATAACAAGAAAATATCTTCAGAGTAGTTAGTGGTAGATGCGATAGCATTAAAATTGGCGTTGAATTCGCAGCGTGCCAGCTGGACGCTCAGGCCAAGAACCTGAAGCGGCCTGCCGCTGGTCCTCCCCAAGGCAATACGTCAAAGAAGCTAAAAAAGAATAACCAACCATCTAAAACAATGTCGACGACGGCGGCACCCCAACGCCCCAAAACTCTTCCTCCGGTAGATGTCCTGCCTAAATATCCAAATAATGGTGAGTTGTTTGATTTTAAGTCTTATTTATTACCACAATTCAAACATATTCATAGTATAAACACCGACGTTTAAATGATAAATCTGTAAAATCCATTGAATACATTTTTAGTATTTATTATGAAAGTAAATAAACAAGTTGTTGGGTCAACCTATATTCAATTTTAAAATTTTCAATTGCCTGCTTTCAAAATATAGTTTTTAATCTATACCTTCAATAACTGAAATATATTTATAAATTATATTAGTAATGTAGGTATGAATATATACTGAGCATAATATTTATATGGCTAGGTTATATAAGGTTCTTAACCAAACAAATTTCTCAAAGCAGTTTTTTCAAATATTTATTTTTTTAACTTGTATGATCAAAACAAAATTAATATAAAAAAAACAAATACTTAGTTTTTTAATATTTGTCAAAGAAACATTGCATATTTGTGAATGGTGTAGATATATTGGCTGTTACTAATTTACTATTTATAAACTGTAATACATATTGCATAAAACTAAGAACTATATATGTAAAACTATATATATATTCATATATACTGTTATTAACATTGAGGTTTTTTTTTTCAGATAAAATGGAATATAAAAGTAAGTCTTTTCATGTTTTTGTTCCATTTAGTTTTTTTTTTGGTTGTAAAAAAAAAACAAATTGACGAATTGGCTATGCTAAATGTTCTTGACAAAATATAATTTACAATTTTTTTTTCAATATTAAAATTTTAATTTTACAAACTATATTATCCATATAGATATAAAAAATATTAATAAAATTAGACATTTTAAAAGTAGATTACAAACTGTTAAACAATGCTAGTGTACTGTGATGGATATTTTTTAAAAGTTTTATATTGTTTTAAGAATTGAAGCGTTTGGAGAAATCCGAGCAGGATGTGTATGTTCACAGACTGGATGTTGGATTGAAAAAAGCCTTAGATAAGGAGGTGGATATATTATGTGACTTGGTGAGTTTGAGCCTTGTTTATTGTAGATTCTTGAAAGTTATCAAAGCGATTCACCTAGTGGTAAGTGATGCTCTTAATATATGAAATACTATTTGTAGTTGTAACTGATTTCCAATTACTTATCATAAATAATCTATTATACAGTGTTATTTTTAAAAGTCACTCATAAGACTATGTACACATGTATATTAATGTATTACATGGTCTGTAAGTCATAATCCATGGTAGCTCAGTGTCGGGGTGCTGGCTCTTAATTTTATATACTCGAGTAACCCAAGTTCAAATCACCAATTAATTTGTTAATTTATAATTAACAATTTTAAGTGCTAATTTATCACGTGCTCAACGGTGAAGGAGAACATCGCGAGGAAACCTGCATATTTAAGAAACAAATAAAAAATCTTAAATATGTGAATTCCGCCAGCCCGCGTGGTGGTCTGTGCCCTTATTCCATTTTTATAGAGGAGATCTGTGCCCAGCAGTGGGACATATATAGGCTGTTACTTTATGGTCTGTATGTTTCATATGCAACAGTCATAGTTCTTGTCATATCTAATATAGAATTGCACAATATGAAAAGAACTAAAAAAAAAGTTCCCTATTCGATTTTGAGTGCGGTGAATTTATAAAATTCCGTAAAAAATGAATTTAATTATAGAGTTACATTCTTTACAATAGACACTTCATACATTAATATTAATATTGTAATATGAGAAAAATTTAAGTTGCTAAAAATGCACCGGTTTCTGTTAAACATTGTAAGATTAAGACTATCAAATATATTATTAATAATAATATATTTGATGGTTAGTTATTATTATTATGTAATCATTCAATACCATTGTCAATAATTTTTCCATCAAACACTTTTGTTATCATGCTTTTTTATTGTGTTTTGTTATGATGGGGAATGCAAGTATAATAAGATATAAGATATTTGTTGCAAAATAAAAAATACTGTTTATTGTTTTTTACTTGTTCTTTAACATGAAGCATTCAATTGTCTTGGTACTTAATTCAATAAAAATATGTTGACCAAACATAACATTTTTAAAAGCATTTTGCTGAAAGTTTTTAATTATCTCAATTTTGGATTTTAATAATTCATTGTCATATGTAGATATGCCCGAATTATTATTGTTAATATTTAAACTTGTTTTTTCAGTTCAGAGAGGAATGTCAGAAAGTGACAGATAAAGATGAGCAAAGCGTATGCAGTCGTTTATTGAACACGGTGGAAGCTTTTAAAACGGTATGCAATATCATATTAGCTAATTAATTTATATATAAATAAATTTCCCAAGTTGTAGGACTCCTTTGCTGAGTCCGCCTGGGGTGGGACCACTGCTTTTTCAGTTGTTTCACCGCGGAGTAGTAATGTGTAAGCTCAAATGTGTTCTGGTTTGAAGGGCAGTGTTACTAGCGTAATTACTGGTCATTGAATAGCGACATTTTTAACTTTGGGTGACTCGGAGAAGCTGCCCAAGCGGGTTCTGTGTGGTACTTTGTTTTTATGGGTAGGCGTGTCACTCACCATCAGAGGCACGAAGTTCCTGTCTCGTCCCTTTACTCCTAAAGAAGGTCATAATTAATAATAAAAATCTTCGTTCGACGCATAATCGTCTTCTTCTCTGTCCTTCTAATTCTTTATTATTTTCTATATTCTAATCCCATCATTCTAATTTCTTGCACTCCTCCGTATTCATTCATTCCGTTCTTCTGTGGAATTCGCTACCTCTCGAAAACAGGATGGTTAAAAGTCGCTTCGCTTTCGCATTTAAACTCCTTTCCGCACCACTCAAATGTTGTCTGGCAGATAACGCTATTTGCATTATGTCACAAAGCTTGTGCAAAAAAATTAAATAAATAAAGAACATAAATTATACTACTTTAATACATTTTGTGTTTAATTCAAATTTGTGTTCCTGACGTGCGTGTCCAAAACTTGGCAACAGTCAGAGCCATGGGAGGCTATGAGTTATAAGATGGCCTGCCTCTTATATTATGTAGAATAATGTTTGTGCTTTTAGTCCTATCAACTATTTATGGATTACTGCCCCCATTACAAGAAATAAATCCTGGCTTTTACATTATAGTTAATTATACTAATTTTATATGTCTGTCTATAAAATATCTAAATTAAAAAATAAATTTCTCTCTAATCATGGTTGTGGCACCTACTAAAGGTTGGTACCGCCTCTGTTGGAATCCTATGTTTTAGTCTATCCTATTAAACTGAAACTAAAAACTAAGGCTTCATCGGGATACTGTAGAAGCTGCTAAGTGAGTTCTATGGGGCCCTAACGCATCATAATCATTAACCCCACTGCTGGTTTTTATTTTAAAATATTTAGTTTTATTCTAATCTTAAAAACAATTATGAAACTGCCGCAGGTAATACATCTCAATGTCAGCAAGCGTCTTCTGAATATCACTCGGAACCTCCCCTTGAGGGTTTTCACCGACCGCAAGGTTAACTCGAAGGAGGTCAAAGAAAGGCTTAAGAGTCTGGGTATAGTCACCTTCAGAAAGTCCATGGGCAAAAACAAGTACATAGCCACCTGCGGCAGCTATGAGCAGTACGACAATCTATGTAATCAAGAGACTTTCGTTATAGGTAAGCTATTTGGAATCTAGCCTACAGTGATAGAACCTTGTGATGGAACGTTAAACATTAATATTATGTTTATTTGAATGAGATTAATTCCATCTTATGGTCATTCGGTCGTATCGGTCTGGAATTATCGTTGGTTACAACGTATTCGACTGGCTCGTTAGTTAAGTGGTCAGTGCTCCTGACTCCAAAGCCATAGGTCTTGGGTTCGATTCCCACTCAGAACCAAAGCATTTGTGGGATTTGCACGGGTATTTGTTCTGTATCAGGGTATTAATTATTTATGTAAGTATGCGTTTAATATATATAAGTTCGTCTATCAGTTGTCTGGTTACTATAGTATGGGTTCTCTCTAGATTGGGATCAGTTGGTAATGTGTCCTAAAATATTATTATTACATCATGTTACATGTGTGGGGTAAAAAATGTCTTGAACAACACGCGGTGATGTATTGCAAGGATGGAAGCAATGGTATCTGGCAGTTGGTCGCGTTTTGCCATTTAGGCTAACACACTTAGATAATTATCTGAGTCGAATTTTTTCATTTTATCGAAATTCATTTTTGGACTTGCATTATTTAACTTGCAGATTAAATACTGATTGTCTATCTAGTTTTATTATAATGTTGATAACTTGGCATGCAAATTAAAGTACTTTGGCTATAGAATATAAATTTTGTAATAAAATATCATTATTTACTACCTCTGTCGTTCTACAGATGTTTGATTCTGTTAATAGTACTCATATTTAATCAATCTTTTTATATTTCTCTTATTTGATATTTTTAAAAACAGTTTGTTGCCAATATTACACAGAAACAGTAATTAAACACTATTGCTTTATTTATTTTATAGATGGAGAGAGGTTTGTGTTTAGACCATTACACTTGGTTACTGCGCGGAAGTATAGGCAGAAGGATAACGCGAGAGGTAATCGTAACGAGACCAGTGTCGGAGAGGAAGGGGGAGATGATGATGATTATGATGATGAAGAATTCGGCGACGAGGAGGGTGGTGGAGAAGAGTTCGACTTCGATGAGGAAGAAGATGACACTGGCGATGAGTTGTTCGACGGCGAGGGGCAAAAGGATGAAAAGAAGGACGTGAAAATAATCGAAAGCGGCGAGGCGACAGACGCCGACGGGAACAAAACTGAAGTTGCAGCGGTCATCGCCGAAACAGAGGCTGCGACTAAAGTGAAGGTGGAAGCGGACGAGAAGACTATAAGCGACGTCGCAGAATCGTCCAGCACTAACGTAGCAAGCGCGGAAATTGCTGACACCGTTAACGAGACACAACAGATTGAGCAACCTTCAAATGAGATGAAAAACGCCGAAACAGAGGAACTAATTAAGGACATACAAGCGTTATCGGATAGCATCAATGGTGAGGAAAATGTAAATAAGGACTTTGGTGAAAATAAAGCAGCCACAAGTGGGCAAGCTAATGAAAATATCGGTGAAAATGATGAAATGCTGGATATGGCAGACAAAGCAGACCAACATATAGACCAAGCGGACTTGGAAGATTTTTAAGATGCTTCTATTGCCACTATTATTAGAAATACATTAAAACAGTCTATGTATGTTTTATGATTACACTAGGCATGGAAATGATTGCAACATTTTATTAATTTTTATTTAAGGAAAGGATGGTTCTAGTAACGAAGTATGAAATATCATAAATAGTGAATTTGCTATTCGATTAAAAGCATTAACATATACGTCTTTTAGCCTTTTGCTTAACATACATGTGTATTTTATACTTTTTTAAACATTGAACATTCCCATATATTCGGTCGGTTTTGAGACTGACAATGATAAAATCGTGACATTTCATAAAAATTCTGAGTCCTTAAACACAGTAAGTGTTTTAATTTTTTTTTGTTTTTGTAATTAATAACCCTTATTAACAAAAAAAAAAGGTAAATAGATAAAAAAAAATCTATCTATTTCCTGTTTTAATACTAAATAAATGGTCACACAGCACAATTCGTATCACTTAGCATTTGCCACGGAGCGACAAGTGAAATTTTATTTTATATGAATTTTGTTTTTAACAAATAAACGACCACGTTGCGACTTGCCACTTGTATGAATCATTACAAGGAAAACTAAACTCTACGGCGCTATGTTTATAATTCATATTTAAAACCCTTATCTAGGTCGTACTCTGCTATTGTTCAATAATGAAATGAATGAAATGAGACTGATCAGCGATTTCAAAGGGCTGATTGTAGCGACCTGTGTGAATGGAGTAGCAGGTGTGATGAATGAAAATAATTTCATATGATTTGTCGCATGCTATTCACGAATTGTTCCATGCCTATATTGCACCTAGATTTTGTTTTCACGAATGCAATAATTATATAAATGTTATAAGTTGAAGAGATAAGGAAACATGATTTAAAATAACTTCTTTCATATAAAATAAAGTGTTGATTATGATTTGAAATTATTAATCCCCTTTTTTATCGTATATCTTTTTCCATTAGTCAACCGTTACTTGTTTGGCCTATTAAGATACAGAAAAAAAATCCAATAGTGTAACTACGGCTAGGCACTTGAACAATTTTTTACAGATTATCACCATTCATGAACATAAATGTATTGATATAAAATGTCAAAATAAGTAAAAAAGGAAAAACAAAAAAGTTTAGGTATTTTCAATCCCATTGTAGGAGATATTTTTTGTTTAAATGGGAAACGCAAGACTTATTTTTGGCTTTCCGGCCTTTTAAGCCACTTCCTCGAGCTCCCTTCTCACAATTCATGAATTAATTGTTTTTCCAGTTACTTATATTTACTCATAGTCGATACTTTTCTATCGATTCCTTATGACCAAGTACCAAGTAGATATCGCTCAAAAATACACGTATCGCTATGTCAGTCTCACAATTTTATAACAAAATAAATGAGACTATTTTATATACAAAGACATGCAACTCTTCGATGTCGTAATTCCGTTGGGCGTTTCTGTCCGAGGTATGGGGATATCCTCGAAACTCGAAACAGCCGGCCGAGATGTGGCTGCAGATCTATCGACGCCTAAAGACCATTGCATTGAATTGAACGTTTTTTAGGCAGTCGCAGTCTTGCGTCAAATATACTTAGTAGTGCGATAGAAAGAGATGCAGTCGAGTTCTCATTTATATCCAAATGTAGCTCTTTTCCTTCTAGTCAGGTAGTGCTTGCCATTATAGTATCGACAAAATGTAGAGAAATAAAAATTGAATACTTTCATATTTTATAATATCAAAAATGAAAGTATGGATTGCAGGGAAAAAGGTTTTTATTTGCTTGTGCAACTTTAAGTATAGGTTATTTTAAATTAAGAGGCATTATTAACAGCAATTATAAAAAATCATATATAAACATCAAATTTTTTTTTAATTAAAATTGAAATTATGTGAATTTAAAAGTTGCCATCCATTAGGTCAGTTATTAATAGTAATAGTCACAAAGGTACCTAAAACTGTAAAATAATAATATTTAATGTATCTTTTTTTTACAAACATCTAAATTGGCTCAAGAAACATTCTTGAGGTAATACAATTTATTTGATTTGAAGTATTCAATATATTCAAAAGTACTGTGTATTGTTTCGTATTTTCGTTGTATCAGATAAAGAAATTGTGAGTGTATAACATTATTAAACCAATATTTGGCTTATTTTTCTTAAAAGAAAACGGCCATATTATAATTTACTTTATTTAATCACACAAACATATATATACGCGCTTCACAAAAAAAAAATCTAATTTCAACAATTTATTCCAAATTATAAATTCAGCAATATATTACATAAGGCAAATCTTGTTTAAAATTATAAAAAGTGTAAGGACAAATTTCTTTTTTAACAACGTGGTTTCCCCCTCCTGCGAATCTTGTAGCCGTAAGCAACACAAGTCATTGAATTATTAATTAAATATCTTTTCGGAAACGGACAATATAAACAGAAATACACAATGATCAGTTTAAAACAATGTTTTAAATAAAACAAGATCGTTCTATTTGAGACCAGACTGGTCATCAAAATTAAATAAAACGGTTCTATGTTATTGTTTTGCGCTTCAAAACACGTGAGGTGGGTTATGTGTGTTTCGTTTTATTACACCGCATTTTGCGTTAGTTAGAAAAGTCAAGCCAATACATTTATTGGTAACTCATTAACTAAAATCTTGGCCGCAGGGCTATCACATAAAAAAAAACCAATGCGTGCTGCGTGTCACAAAAACAAATATTTTTAGTCTATGCTCATAGTTTATATGAGTAAGAAGTGGTATAATTTTATATTATAAACTAAATAATAATCGAAAAACGAGTTGTTTCGTTTTCTAATAAAATGTCGATAATTGCTGTATGTGGATTACCAGTTGGGGTAATCTAGTTTCTTCAATATATCATTATTGACACTGTGCTATTATAATACACAGCGATATACCTCTTTTACTGTGTTTATTAATGTCTTTTTTGTTTTCGGCTTTGACAATTTTTCTTGATTGAAATATGTATAATATTACTACGATTGAGACACTACCATTTTTTTCAATCACTAAGTATTTAAATAAATAGTTTTATTCAAAGTTCTTTAAAGATAAATTGATCATATAATTTCGATTATTTTCTTTTATTAATTAGGTTCCGCGCGAAAAAATGTGCTATTTAATTTATTATTTTTTATTACATGTTAAAAATTAGGATAGTTAGATTTAAACATGAAAACAAGAAACCTTAATGCATATGTAGTAAGACTTGTATATTGGGCCTAGTGGAGTTAGTGCCACAGCATTAATAGTTTCGTTGCACAACTGTATTATAGTGTTGGCTGAGATATTCAATGTTATAGATTTGAGATAATTGTAGTACAGATTAAAGCAATGAGTGATACTTTGTCACCATAGGCAAACATGTTGCTTACCATTAGGCATCTATCTCACTCCTTTGCCTCATTATTAAACTTTAAAAAATCATGACTCTAACATGTGTTTTACAAAGTTTGTATGGAAAAAGCACATAGTGTAAGGATATATAGATAGGGCCACACAGGGTTTCAATCCCTTCTAGTGTTAATTAAGTTAACCATGTCATTAAATTAATAAAAGAACAATTTTTAGTGGGACTTAAAAACAGTGGTCAAGAAATTGTTGAAAACCATCAATGGCCAGTTTGAAGCGCTAAGTATTATATGCAGCAAAAGAAATAGAAAATGTTACCTTCGTCTATCAGAAAGACTTGATCCACAGCTGGTTGTTGAAAATATCAATAGTAAAATGTTCGCCAACGTTAAACTTCATGCTTTCGTGCCGGAATCTGTTCCAGATGTAAGTATCTGAAGCATTTTAAATTTGTATGATGAATGAAAATATAAATATACTAATATCAGCAATTATATAGGTAAATTGAAGTATAAACTAATACTAAATGGTTACTATCACCTCCCTTCCAGTTCTTTTTGTAGGTCTATTTTTACTAGTATTGCTGAATTGTCAGTTATTCTACTGTTAAGTAGATTCTGTGTTGTTCAAAGCAGGTTTACCATCAGGCTTGCTTGTATTGTCTGTTTGCTTGTTTACATAATGCATAGAGTCATTACATTATGTATTACGTAAACAAGCAAACAATTATATTTATAACTTTTATTTTAGCATCCATAGGTATATTAGTACATTCCATCTGTAAGTAATTAATAAAACTTATATTTAATTGATAAAATTCCCCATGTATACAGTACAAATTAAAAATCAAATAATTTCCTAATATAAAAAGAATTATTAGTTAACTTATTTTATAATACACAAGAAGTTAAGAACAATTGCAATTTCTTGTTTATTATTAACATTGTTATTCTCTCAGTCATTTGGCTTTGCTAGTTTCAAATGTCAGAAAGTTGAGATGTGTATTTATATATTTTTATTAAATAAAAAATTACAAGTATGTTCATTACTATATATTCTTACAGATGCCAGTCCATATAAAACCGCGCAAAATTCCGCGTAAGATTCGCAGGGCTATGCATATACCGGAAGAAACGTCTGCCGGAGAGGTAATTGACATAACACTTTTTAATATTTTGTGCCAAACTTTTTGACTTCAACTATCAGGCTCACACTGTTCCTGGGGAAATTACTGGGTGTAGTTACAGTGGAAGTAAAGAGAGGAACAGAGCTATTTTTTTTTTTTTTTTTTTTTTTTTTTTTTTTTTTTGGGGGTTGGGGGGGGGGGGGGGGAGGGGGGGGCGGGGGGGGTGGGTGGAGC
>DWHO01004183.1:0-11282 GCA_018247575.1 Eurytides lysithous rurik
GTCCGGTGAGTGAGGTGGCCGGTGGCCCATCCCCTCCCTCTCCTCATTCCTTCTCTCACTCTTGTTCCCGCTCCTCCACCTCCCTTTCCCCCTCGATCATCGTCCCTCCCTCTCTTAAAATTTACCCCCTTAAAGACTGGCAACGCATTTGCAAATGTCAATGGGCGGTGGTAATCGCTTACCATCAGGTGTACCGGTTGCTCGTTTGTCAGCCTACTACATAAAAAAAAATCTATTACGCATATAGATCTGTTATCGGCCTTTGTTGTTCTGTCATTCTTTCTTTTATCATATCCCTTTACAAATAAAATACGAGTAAGCTTAAGTGTATGAAATAAAAACTGATGACTTTACTCTTCTTTTCGGGGTAATTTAAATCATAACAATATTTTTTGTTAATTAATAACTTTCAATAAGCTCTGACGGGTATACAAATTAAATACCATACATATTTTAAAATCCAATACATGCACTTAAATAAATTTTAGTCAAGTAACTAAACTAACTAATAAAACAAGTTATATTAAGTAATATAATTATTTTTCTTATTAAATTCTATTATCGATTAATTACTACATTACATATTTAATACCTGCACCTTAAAAATGGAATTACATTAGTAACAACTTTTAGTAAAATTTACAATTGATTGCATTATTAAACTTATTTTTTTACGAGTTACAGTAGTTATGTTTTTATGTCTCAAAAACATGTAAATAATTCTATACAATATTTTATGAGTCCACCAACCCAAAAAGATTTAGAGTATTTGAGCAAATAGCTCCGCATAATTTTCCCATTCTGTTTTGGTTCAGAATTGATATAAGAAAGTTTTTGGACAGCTCATCCCAAATAAGACTATTTCACATGCTTGAACTTCGATAATTTGGGCTCAAAGAATTTCATTATTTTTTATTACCGATAGTCAATGTTGCTTTAGATATTTTGGACTAAAATTTGTGTTTTAAGTATTTATTTATCTGTAAATAAGGCTTCCAACAACGGAAAAGAAATTAGTCATTAAATAACATTAAACAAATTACAGTTTTGTTATTTTTTACGGATTATATTTTAATTTTGATAAAATATGTAAGTATAAAAACTGTTTATCGAATTATGCTTTTGTTAAGATAAAATTTTAGTTTAAACCTCCATAGCGAAATTCTTTTTTCTAATTTCTCAAAAAGCAAAACGTAATGGTGCAAATGCCCATAGGCGGCGGTGATCTCTTACCATCAGATGAGCTGCTTGCTCGTTTGTCAGCCTACTCCATAAAAAAATAATCTTATTATTAAAACAGTTGCTCTTCGTCGATAACTGTTCCTAATAATTCGTGGAACTCAAACTATCGTTTGAACCCGTACAATGATCCTTCTAGCAATATGTTTATACATTTTTAGATGAACAGGACACTCAACATTGTTGGGTAGACATGACTTTTCAACAAGAGATGATATAAAAGAGATTATTACTAATGCTGACACTGCTGATCAAAATCAACAAGTAAAAAAAACAATTGTTATGCCACATTTATAAACATACAATATTATGATATTATATAATAATATTAAATACATATTTTTTACTATAATAAAATATTTTTTGAATTTTACATTAACGTGTAAGGGTTCCCACAGATAGAAATTTCGTTGTAATTGTATTTAAATCTACTTTACTATACTAAAAAAGAAATAACTGGAATAAAAAGTAGGGTATTGTTTTATTCCTCTCAAATCAATTTTCGAAAATTTAAATTATGTAATTTGGATACATCGTGTTCAACTTCCCTATCCCTTAAACTATTTCAAGTGTCGCCAATTGTTGCCAATATAATAATAATTAGTTTGAGTACATAATATTTGTTACTTCTGGACTCTTACTCAAAAGCAACATATCTCTAAGTATCCAGCGGTCGATATGATCTTAGGTTCCGCCGCTTAACATACTTTGAATGCGGATCGTCGTAGGGACAACGAAGCATTACTACTTACGGTTCAGTGAGTAACGAAGGATTGTAAAGCAGACACTGAAAAACCAACACTTCTTTTCTCTCGCGAATTCGCTTCAATTATAGAGGATTTAAAACCCTAAACTCTAAAGAATATAAGACCCACTATGTGGTTTAGGTAATCTCTAGTTCTCTGTACATTTTAAATTTATTTTTCTTATATTTATTTATTTAAATTTCTTGTATAAATATTTTTCTTCAAAATTCTTAAAATCTAATATTATGTCTTTTACGTTTTATTAATAAAATTTAGTAAGGACGACGTCTTAAATAGACATATAATTTTCGTAAGTATATAAAAACCTATCATCGTTTATATAAAACAACATCATTAAATACACGAATAGAGTAAATGCATGGCAACATTAATTAATTGTGTATTCTACTCTGAGTGCCTTGTAACAGGCAAATCAATTATTGCGTGTTATTATAATTAATTTACATATTGCTACAGTGCACGGTTCAGTCACGCCGTTCGGCAGGTTAACTTTTGTGTGTTTCAAATACAATCGACAATTCGTAATTTGTTATGTTTACGTAATAGAACAATATTCAGATGAAAGATGGAAATGCTTAAATATTAGACCTATCCAATATGCATTTTCAATATCTATTTCTTTTGTGAAATTTGTCTTGGAATCAAAGAAATCTAAATAATAATTTAGTTCCAGATATGCTGCTTACTCTTAGAAATTGGGAGGGCAGCCTTAGTTTTCACGACTAGGTGATATATTTATTTTGTTTATTACTTTGCGTTGTAACGTGAACTTATATATTTATCTATATTTCATTTACGAGTATACTTTTTGACTTTTGAAGTTCTTAAGTTCATATATTAATCAAAAAGAGGCTGGTATTAATTAGATTTGATCCAAAAAATTAGTAATTTTCTATCCGTTTAATAGTTTTAACTGATATTTTCATAATTGTCTTCATTTATTCGGTTTAATTTAATCACACATGTTTGTATGTGTTAAGTTTAAGATAAGGCTTGATAGGCTAAGGATATTTTAATTCTTTAGAGCTGAATCACAAATTTAAAATCATTGAGGTCCGTTAAATATCCGACATTGACTAAAATGGTTCAACTTTAAATTGTAATAGTTGTCAGTTATATTCGAAGTAAGTAAAGTAAGTATATTTAAAAACTTACTTAAATTATCATAGCTGAAGACAAAATAACAGATACATTATTTTGTCTTATCATCAAAATAAAAAATTTATTCACGTCTACTGTTACTGTTACTACAGTTATATTATGTTGATAAATGTTTTCACTTGAATAATTCAGTGGAAGCAAATCCTCTTTGATCGCTTTTTATTTGAATTTGAATTTTTATACAACGTAACTTGATGCAAAAACAACATACTTTATTAAATAAGCGTAAATTGATTTGAAAGAAACCAGAAAGGTATCATTAACGATAAAACATATTTGTTTTTAAATATCAAATTCGTAATTATAACATTTTAAACAAGCAAGTGCGTTTACAAAATAAGTACGTGAAACTGTTCTTGTTACAAATGTTTTCTAATTGTTAAATAAAGGCTATTTGATAGACAATTTCACGATTAAATCGATTAAACTTTCCGGTTTTACGGCAATTATAAAAAAAAATACGTTTCGATATCTATCGCCAAACCATAAAAGAGTTCTCTTTTCTTCAAATAATCTAATGGCGAATGTAGTTTGAGAGTGGACTAAACGTACCAGCACTAGTTTTATGTATAATGTTTTGTGATTTATTCTTCTTTTGGACAACCACCATTCATCGTTTGATCTAATTTTTTCATGAAGTCGTGTCTGGTGTCGCGCAATGCGGCGAACTCTACCCTATAATATTGTCAGATTTGTACTAAATCCCGTCCTGAGTCTATAGCTTTACAATCTATAATTTCTTTTGTCCGCCTTATTTCAAAAATAATTTTACCTCTCGCTAAACAATGAAAGACCTTATTGTACATCATTATGTAAAGGCTACCTTAGGTTTATATTGTCTTTGATGGATTGTTGAGTTCTCTTGGCGGTGGCGCTTTAGTAATCGAAACTCACTCACGGCTAAGAGCAACTCAAACACGGCCGACCCGTGGCGTAAAACTGACCGGAGGGGACGCTCTGAGTGCTAGAGTTCGAGTCAAGGTAGTGTAACCATTATTCCCTGTTCTTCATAGCCGAGGTCAAGTCGCGGGGAAGAAAAGAGCCGGTATTGCGTATCCTCCGAGACTATTTTGTCTACTGCTTCATGGTGGTGGTGGAGACATGTAGAAACTAGTTCTGCTGCTAAATGGACCAGCTCAAACCGGGTAAGCACCACGATCTCGCAGAAAATCGGCGTAAAGTGGAAGTGTTGGTTTTCCACGTTTCGTTTAGTGAGTGAAGTGGTCCGTGGGCTTCAGTGGTCGCTTACCATTAGGTGAACCGCTTGCTTGTTTGCCGCCTACATCATAGGCTTGCCGCTTTTAGGCACACGTTCAGAAGCTACAGAGCTTCCATGACCTCCGGTCAGTGAACTTAGGGGGGAAGGGGATGTCATTCCTTGCAAAAGTGGCCGGGTAGGAAGGCGTTAAGGCGTTAAACAAAGGCTTGCTGGAGTCTGTACCCAGTAGTACGTTTTCTTTTTCTATAACTCTTTCACAGCTCAGGCTGAACTATTTGAAACCTGTAAAGACATGCGCGGAACCTCTGTCTATTTACTTCCAAAACCAATATTTATCAAAATCATTTGCGTGACATTATTTTCATGATGATGAAGATCACCTTAACTGTAACTAAAACCAACGCTTGATGTGATTCATTCTTAATAATATATATTTTTTTGATTTACTTCTGAAATAGCTCATTTATTTACATGTCTAATAATACTTCACCGATACCAGCAATAAACAATAAAAAAATCCAATTATTTTCATTTATGTCAATTAATTTCTTTTTAATTTAAATTATTTATAGAGTAAAATATGTTGGAAACATAGATAATTGTGGTCTTCGTACCATTTATATGGGAGTTGTGGATCATGAATTATTCATTTTCAAACCGTTACAGGCAACTGAAACAACAGCAAAAAAAAAACATTTATGTTTCCAAGCAGGAGAGCTTTCAATAATTCATCGACATCATTGTTTATAGTTATTACGTCCACTAAGTGTTTATTAATATTGGTTTTAATAAAATTAGTACAAAGACGCCTTGGATTCAAATTCTATAAGGTCTTTTTTATCGAAAATTACCTTGGAAATCATCGTCTCCTACTTAATATATCATATAAGACATACCTAGTCTATTCAACATATATTGCAAGTACCACGTGGTCAATTGAGAATTATAAATATTGATTAACTATGTGCTCAACAGGTAAGGCAAACATCGTGTAAAAGTCGGTATATGTTAAACAATATAAAAAATTGTTATATAGTAGTAGTGATGATGAAAAAGATGTTGTTCAATTTATAAAATAAAAAAGGTGAAATATTTAAATTTAGTATTTGTATGATTTTTATCTCTGTAGTTATACGAGTAGGCTATTTTATTTCTTTGAATGACGAACGCAATGCAGAGCCAAGCATTGAAGAATCTGTCGGGGAGAATTCGGAACACCCCAATGTGGGTGGCGTGCGTCGTGAATAAAATTCACGTGCTGGGTCTTCGAATGGAGCGCCTTATAAAACAGAGGTTTCCCTAGGAGGAAAGAACTTCCCAGCTTGTCCATTCGCGTAGGTGACGTGCAAATCCAGGTCCAAGGTGAAATATCTCGGGTTCACACTGGATAGTCGTTGGAGTTTCGAAACGCATTTTAATCGCTTGGCTTCCCGGATTGAGATGGCAGCTGGTTCTTTGCACAGATTGCTGCCTAATCATGGGGGACCCATGGAAGGAGTGCGCCACCTCTATGTGGGGATCGTGTGATCGCCTTCCGCCGTTGGGCATTCTAGCAGAGATAGATGTGCGAATTTACACCTGCCTCAAGGCGATGCCGGATGCTCCTGGATGCGAGGGATGTGCGGGATAAGGAGCGCAAACAAGCCATAGACGACTGGCGGGAGCCCTTTAGACTGACACAGGTGCTCACTGGGCACGTATGTTTACAAAGGATTGAACGGCGCGATGCCACCATTGTAGTGGGTACCAGTATTCCGCGCGACATTCGTTTGCCGAATGTCCTGCCTGGGAGCTCAGAGGCTCAAAGAATCGGTCAAGACCTCACTCTTTCAGCTGCAGTCACCGGTGCGTTCCGTATGAGATCCCGGAACCCCTTAAAATGCGCTGGGGATGGTAACCGAGAGGGATAGTGGGTAAAAGCCCCCCCAGAAGGCGGGGTATCTTTTGAAGATTTTCTCCTCGGTAACAAAAAAGCAAAGAAGACACAATGAAACATTGTGTGTGTTATTATGTTGTTTTAAAAAAGTTAGAGTTATCAGGCATTAGATTTACCGATCGCGGCACTGTGATAAGAAAAGATTTACTTGACGTATGTAGATTTTCCAGATGTCCTATACTGAAATGTTCAGCTCTATGAAAAATATCAAAAATACAAATTATTTTTGTTATTTTATAGTTTCATAGTGTTAGTTGTATTGTAGTAAGGTTGTAAGTATTGTACCAGCCACGAAAAAAGCTGACGTTGATCCGGTCTCACTAATTGTCGACAGAATGTCAAAGCCGCTCTTCAGCACATTTTGGCTGTCAAACTTTTCTATGCAAAAAAGTAAGTGGCTTTATATTATTATTATTAATGTTTAAAATACGTTTTATATGCTATTTAATAGTATTGAAAAATGTTCTGTTTCTCTTACTAATTATTTTTGTTTATCCTTGTTTCTTATGGGTTTACATTCAGAGTGCACTAAATTTCGCAGCACACATTACCAAGTTAATACTCTATTGTATTTTCTAGTACACTTAGTGTATATTACTCTAAGTATAGTAGAAAATACAATTCTTCATAATTTATAATTTATAGCAAGTGTATCGTGTTTTTTCCAATTACTAACTGATTGAGAATCTATTATATACAAATGTAATGTAAAATATGCCTTTTAATATTCAAACTAAAATGCTATTAGGTGTTTAGCTTAATCTTTATATAAACGCAAATTATAGTTCAAACGTATTCAAGTATCCAAAGGAAAATAAATTTAATTCGAAAAAGAATTCCAACGTGTAAAAATTTATAAATGAAAGAAAGAAAATTCGAAAGTGAATGGCATGTTCTCATTTCCATTTTTTGTAGTGGCGGTTATAGGTAATCAGTATGTCATCGATTTGTTAAAACCGATTCTCAGATTAAATCAAATAAAAATATATTTATTCAAATAGACCTTTACAAGCACCTTCGAATCGTTATTTTTAAATTACAATTTTTAAGGAAGCTACCATTGGCTTGGAATGCTGAAAAGAGCTGGCGAGAAATACAACAGTTGCTGGTTCAAAATATCGTTACAATATGTTAAGCCTTAATATAATATAATAGATATGGTACAAACGATTAAATCAGCTAAATTCCACGCATTTTTATCTATCAATTTTTTATTTATCTTGAACTGTATTTTTTAAACTCGCTTCACTGGTTAGAAAAATATAACAAACCATATGTATTGTTTCAGTTATGAAGAATAGTCTAAGGTAGTAGTTGGCAACCCGCGTTTCTTTGACTCCTCGGCTACGGCTCTTCCGCGAAATAATTAGCCCAGGCACGAAATATTCATTTTCTAGTTATATTTTTTATAATAATGTGACTTACAAAAAGGAAAAATATTTCTATGCATATGTTAAAAAATGAGTCTTTGAATAAATTTCAATTGTGCTTTATCTATAATTGGCTCTTTTGGATGACAAGGTTGCCGATCGGTCTAAGGGATTACGTCGCGTTATAGTTTTGTTTAAATTCTAGTATTTAGTGGCCAGAAAAAAATAATTTCCAGAGTTGAAAAGTTATAGCGATTTATCTTTTTAATATAAATTGTTTTAATTATGAACAGCAAAATAAGAGATTTACAATAAGATAAATTTAAGTCTTTTAATCTACACTGTTAATTTAATAAATATTTTTCTTAAAACTTTACTATCCCTACATATAAACAAAATTTCTTAATACATAGAGTATAATTTTAAAAAAGAATTTTTGATTCATATTATCAGATTATGAAGAAATCCATCCACGCTTTTTTTCATTTCAAATGTCGTTGTCTTTATTCAACATTTTCTTTCAAGTTTGAGGAATGTAACAATGGTATTTCAAATATTATAAAACAATAATTATATATTATACTTTTCTATTCTCTTTGTTATATCTATAACAAAGAGAATAGAAAAGTAATAATTATTGTTATCTATCTAGATAGACGGTATAGTAGAATACTCATTAGTAGTAGTCAATGGTAGTAAACATGATATCGACGCCAGAAAGCATAAACGTAGTAACCAGCAAAGACAAAATAATTCACCAGGCACATCAATCGACGCGGATTAATTTACTGATTTCAACGATGTAATTACAACAAAAAAATTACTAATCGTGTCATTTACTACGCTTTTGATTTCCAGCGTCGACATATAAGCAACCGAAAATAAAAACGGTGCAAGTTTCTATTCAGTAATAGTAAGTATAGCTGAAACAGATATACGGACGAGTTTGTTGCTGACGATTGCAGAACAATGCAGAACTTGGCTCTGGGAAACGTGCTCAACATTTTTACAGTCACATTGTAATTTGTAAGCCTAGTTGTTTAGATTTTTATTACTTCAAAATGGATATCTGAATGACTCAATTTGTATTAAAATTACGTAATATCCAAAATAACTACTGCTTAGTGAAGTAATTAATAAACATATGGATTTATGTACGTGTAATATTTTACATATAGATTTAGTAGATATAGATTTATAAGAGCAGTCACACCATCCCCTCGCAAATTGCAAATAAACCTAAGTGACCATGTTGTCATTTTCCGATTTTTTCTTTGAATAACGTTGATTTTTCTTTCGAATTTATTTTAAGTAGCTATAGTTAAAAAAAATTAGATTGTTTTGAAGGAGCTTAATTTAAGGTGATTTTACCTTGTTTTGTAGTACATGCATGTTTGTAATATAGTTTATTAGGAATAATGTAACTAATTGATCATACATTTAAAAGTAATACCGCTGCTAAAATATTAAGACTAATAGCGATACTCACTAATTAAAAGGATAAAGTTACACATATAAACACTTTTATACTTAAACAACTAAACGTGTGTAAACTTGCCAAATTAAGTATGGTCCAACAATCACCAAAGTCTGCTCCCAACTTTAATAACTTGCCGGCGCATATGCTCAAGGCGATATTTCGTGACACGTAATTTAAAATATCTGTACGAATTATTTTCATCCCGATATAATAGTTTAGTTTTGATAAAGAATGCCGACAAGATTGTATACCGTCCGTCCTTTTTAACATCTACGGCGAAATATGACGTACCTGCAATGGCTGAAGAGAAGGTATTACATCAGATACATTGGAGGACATAGAATTTGCAATTCGCGCTATGTAGGTGATGTCATATTATTAGCGGCAAATAAAGAAGAAATAACAGACCAGTTAGTAGAGATAGATTTTGTATTCTTAAATAAGATGGAATGAATGTGCTCATTATAAACATACGGATTATACAAGCAAAATTGAGCTCGCTCGAACGAGCAAGCTCGAACATTAGTTGTTACGGCTTCTGTGGGAATGATACTTGAAAAAGCTATTGTTTACATTTCATATACATATGTAGAAAATGTGCTCAAAACTTCAATGCTCTAAGCTATAAATTAAATCATGTAACCGAAGAAAAATTATATAAATGTATATATATAATACATGCATTTGTTGAACAAGAGTTTTGCAATTTTTTAAAACTTTTCAATTTCGCTATTCCGAGTCGAATTTTGTTGAAAAAATTTATATTTTTCATCTTAGGGAAACACTTCATATATTGCACTGCGAAATATTCCACTTACTTTGCCTTTATTGAATCGAACATCAAAGCATACTGAGGGTCCATCCCTGTCTAGACACCGATACGATCAAATACACAAAGTGCAAAGATGGAGTTGGTTATAACCTACATCTTAATATAGCGTCAAAATTTTAAGAGTTCGATGAAAAATAAAAATTTCCTCCAAGTAACTTTTTCTCATAGTATATAAACTAAGTGTTTATGTTTTAAATAGATAAAACAATTAATGAAAAAATGACGATAATTAATCTTAATATTATTGTTTTTTTCTAGAATTTGCCAATTAAGTAATGTAATGTGGCAATCTCCAATTTACTTTTGGTTATTACAATTTAATTTTGATTCCTGAGAAGATAATTACAGTTGTTTAAACTTTTATTCATTACGAAAACAGCGGGCTGAGCCAAATAACAATGAAAAAGGAACAATGCAAACCTTGTTTGCTCAAAAAGTAAAACCCAAGGGTCCACTTCGAAAAACTCTTTGCAGATGGAATTTTGTAGAAAGTAAGGTAACGTTTCATTGTTAAAAGATTTACGCTTCAAGCTATATTAAATATCAAATTTCATTATTTAATACAAAGATCTACATTGTTAATATATCAATAATATCCTTTTTATTAGACAATAATATAGAAGATAAGGCTATAACGCTGTTGTCTTATACGAAAAAAGCTTAGTTTTATTTAATTACGCCATTTTTACTTACCGGTGATTGGTGTTTATAATCTTACAATTTATTATAACTACAATAAAAATAAAGATTATAATTATTACGAAGCTAGTGATTTAGTAAATTTACCAAACGCAAAATTTTCATTCAAGAATACACAGTTGCTTATACTATATGGTGAATAAATAGAATAAGCTTTTAAAATAGACAATACGGTTCGATACATGTTACCATGCTTAACCATCGCACGTCAAATACATAGCAAAGTATTAAAATTGTAGCGTTATCCAACTTTGGTTGGTTTGTTATTAACTTTTATATTTCTCAAGCGAGTGGCAGTTAATGCTAAATATCCCGGTATAAATGAAATCCACACAGCGATCAGATCCAATAAGCGCCTCCCGATCTGAATCCAGACTTTGATGATGGGCACGGCTCGTTTTAGCTTTGACCTTGGTCCAGAAAATAATACATTTTTTTTAAAATATAGGGTGGGCCAAAAATTTTTGCAAATAGCAACACTTGATTTCTCCAAAACCGTGACAGCAAGGGGCGCGCGGGTGGCGGGGAATTGTGCGTCGTTTAATGCAATTTTAGTCACGATGGAGCGCTTCACGGGAC
>DWHO01004184.1:0-11282 GCA_018247575.1 Eurytides lysithous rurik
CTACATAATCACATATAAAACTCTAAAATAAAATTATTTTTTTAGAAATTATCGGATATTTTCTTTGTAACAGAACTCATGGCTAGACTAAGTATAGAGGGAATCATGAAATGTGCCAGTGTGCATTCAATTCGCATTACTCGTTCTTCGCTCTGACTTTGACCCTGGCGACACCGATAAAGTTTCAGTCACATTTCCGACCTTGAGTTTAGAACTAGAATTGCCAAGCCCGCGGTATCGTTTAGTTTCCCCGTAACATTTCGCATGGACAATTGAAATCGTGAGGTCAACATTGGCTCGAGCTGTCTCACAATTGCAAATTTCTCTTTCCCACACGTTACAACTACTGCATATTTATTTGTTTGGCAGCGTTTGCGCTCTCGCGACAATTTCTATTAACGTTGTTCGATGTTGTTCCGGCTAACCTCGGGTTAATCGAGTAGATTTTTATCGATTGTAAAATAAATACAAGCTAGAACGAAGACAACCAGGATAGTCCACGATAAAATTTATTGGCGTAGCTATTAATGGGCGATGTTTTCTTCTTTTACATATATCATTGGTTTATTATCACACGTTATTGTCTAGATTTCTATGCTCGCGTTACAAAACAATTAACGCCATCTAGAGCTACCGATTAGAAAATATGAGAATATCTTGCTCACACATAGCCGATACTCAAACACACATGTATGTATGTGTGTGTGTTGAGTAATTCATCAAATGAGATATCCTTAATTTGCTTTTGCCGTAAACGGGTTATTCCTCTTCGCTACTCAAGCTTAGCTAGATTTTAGCGAGCTCTGAAAGGTTGGCATTTAATAGGCTACGTACGACCTTCTGTTATATGAATGTTATTAATAATTGTTATTAAATAAGTTTAACAAAAACAATGCTACCAATATATCTCCCTATAAAGTCAGGTTTGTTTCTCTCCTCGAATTAAAATATATGAATTCGTTTAAAAGAATAAACATAAGCGGAGCCCTTTGTTTTCAATGGGCTTTTGTTAGGGTGACAGGTGATTTCGCGAACCGCCTCGCATGGTGCATGGCCATTGTATCGTACTGCGGCGCGACACGATTGGACCCTACACGAGCCTTTGTCATAAATGTTTGTGGGGTCCAAAGGCAGGCAATCTTTGAAACAATGTACATTTACAGTTTTATATAAACTGTTGCGTTTTCCATTAAAAAGCGACCGGAACAAAGTGCTGCTTTATGTACATGACACGAGACTCCAGTTTTCACATTCTTGCCTAGTAATCGCCTCCCCGTACGTCTGTCGGCGAAGTCGCTCAGTCACTTTATTGCTTAGCGCTGTCGGCTCTAATTCAATATTGAACAAACGTTAATACGGTTTTCTTCCGTTTACTTTCAAGTTTACCGTTTCGAAATAAACTTCAGTTTTATCTTCTTCTGTAGTTGCCTATTAAAGTTGTTATTTTCGAAGCCTGAGAAATTTCGTATTAAAATTTTATGCGCTCTGTACCGATGATCGTTTCCTTTGGGATTAGTGTATAATTATCTTGACATTAATGAAAAATCTTTGAAATATTGTTGAATCTGATTAGCATTTTTTTCTATATGCCCACCACGAGATTGACAGAATACCATCAGCCTACAAACATTATTGGCAGCGTGTAGAGTTTAATGTAGGCCATCAACTTGCCCTGCCGCATGCCCTCTCGCTTACTAAACAAATTTACATGTTTTATTCAACTGTTCATTTATTTTATTATTAGACCTTACCCGCGGCTTGCTTTGCGCGACTTATAAGTTTGGGGAATACTTACTTAGAATCATAACTCGCCTTTTTTAATATTTTACTATCAAACAGAAATACTCTCTTGCAACTTAGCCTGTCATAAATTAAAATTATAAAAAAATGTATACAATATGTCAACGAGTATTCAGTGTGGTATTAGCAAGTTAACATAAAATCACAATTTAGATTAAGGTAAGTGGTACATTGACCTTCAATGTACCACTTACTCTAATTTATTTATTCATACTTTATCGCAAATCGCCGCTATATTGTAATACCATCTCACATATCTGTTGGCGAGCACAGCAAAGAGGCAAGCAGCTTTTAACTCGTGTAATCCAAAATTGTAGTGTAGTCATAGAAAAGTGCCTGACTTACTATTAGGGCTTACTTACTTTCGTTAGATAATTACGGAATGATCACCCGATTGCTTGAAAAGGATGATCCGTGCGTCGGATGGGCATGTAAAAAATCGGTCCCGACTTCTTATCGGTTTAATACCACAGCCTCTGTGCCTGATCTCTCTCCGGTCGTGTCGGTTATTCGTCCCATCGGGCTATGAGAGTAAAGGAAGAGTGAGTGCACCTGTGTCTACGCAAACGCTTGTGCACTATAATATATCCTGCGCAGTTGGCTGTTCTCTTGTAGATCGGTCGCCGTGGCCGGATTCGGTCTGGAGGACATTATTATTATTATTATTATCAGGCACATAAATTGTTCGAGTCGTCACTTAATTTTCTTAAAAAAATTTTTTGATCGACAAACGAGAAGTCGATTCGACTGCACAATTTAACATCCACGTTGTTGTTCCCATTCTAGTCGTTTCTATAAAGGTCATCCTAACGTCGTGCGAAGACAGTGACACAGCTCGCCAAGGGAATTAACAACAACATCTGCGACCGCGACACATAGTTGGGCCTGTCATTGTACGCATCGTGATTTATTGCTCGACCCCCAACGGCTTTATCGAGAACCATATCTCCAGCGACACTAAGAGGGATCGCATTAAGCATCGCGATTCCGAACTCACCAACATCAAATTTAATTGCTATTAAAAAGGCGCCGTTATCAATCTCGTAATAAAGTGAACAACGAGCTCTTATGCTCATTGCTGCTATATTATGGTTAAGTACCATCTCGCGTGCGGCGCAATTAACTCCACCTGACCATTTCCGTACCCGACGTGATTCATTCGGACGTTTATGTACCGATTGTCTAATAAACCTTAAGGAAAACGGTCCGCGAATAAAATGGACCAACTCTATAACGGCAAATTCATGCATAATCTTATTGAACGGCTAATCATGTCCGAAACCACAATATTTTTCATCAATCGACACGTAATACATTATCGTCAATTAATGTAAAATTTGTTCTCGGATATATTTTTAAAATACCTGAAACTGGTTGATAAATTGGTGCTGTCTTGTTTCTTTTTAGCAACTCAAATTGGTTTAATAACATTTAATAATTTACGTCTTGTTGACACGGACATATTTTTTCTCGAGCATAACTTTGTGAATTATGATGGAGTGGCATCTCGTTTTTAGTTTATTTTTCAATGACTTTTGTACACTTTTTTTTTAGTGTTTGTAAATCAAATATTTTTGTTGAATGAAAAATACTTAATATCTTTATTTACAAAACAACAACCGTGGCAAGAAAACAACAATTCGCCATTTATTAATATTTCTAATAATTGACAAACGCAACAAGCTATATAACAATAATGATGACTATGTTAGAGAGTATAACATGATCCGATCTCCCGTCCGTCGTTAAATTTCTTTTTCGGGTTGTTTACCGTTGTAATTTACGAAACACTGCGGCGTTACTCGTTTTCTAATGGCGGTTACTGCACTTTTTTTGAAGCTCATGTTCTTTTTTAACTGTTGAGGTTGAATTGCAATGTATATATTTTATACGTGGGACAAGGTTTTGCAAGTTTAAAATGATAGTCTATTTGCTTAAAATTTAAAGTTGTTATTTTTTTGTAAAATATTGTATGTTAATTTTTCAAGGAAGCTTTACCTAATATTACTATGGTCTGATGACATTTGCAAATTTCTACGATGTTTGAATTAGATCAGTTTAGGCCCGCGTGGACGAAGAGGGCCTCAGAAGGCCTAATCGTGGAACACGCATTCATAACTAAAGCGAAAAAATATTGTAAATGGTTGATTTCTTGTTACTAAAAATATTTTTTTTTTTTAATTTTCGCCTTATTAGAAATACTTTATTCAGCGTAAATTTCCCTTACACAAGAATTATAAAAAGTGAGTGAAAAAGTCTATAAATGTATATAAATCTAGCAGACAGCCGATTCGTGGAAACAAAGCCAGAGTGTAGCAGTTTATTTGAGCGTCATTACGGAGTTAGCGCGGTGCATGCTTTTTGTAGCGGAAAGGCTATCGACCTACGCGAATAGATTCTTGAAATTGCTTTATTGGGTAACCTGTTCCCGAACATAGTAGGCGTGTAATGTGGTTATGAATCAAGACGTGACGTGGAATTAAATATATTACGCTCCCCCTGTATCCGAACGGACGCCGTTCGGTGCAATATAAAATTGATTGGATTATAAAGTCTACGAAGCGAATGCATTTTTCTATGTCGTAAATTAAAAATGTTGCATCAAATCCGGTTCGAGACTCGGCTAATAGCTTAAGCATAATTTGTCTATCGAACGCCTATACGCCTTATCTACGCTGTTTTATGCTGCTGAAATGCTCGTGTTAATTATATAGCATGGACTTATAGCGCGTAATTTAATATCAAAGCTTGTAACTGGCAATCTCGCGTACTTCGAACCTCTAATGAAAATCCAGCACAGAAAGAACCTTTTAACATGACAACAAACGCGAATTCCCGCTCAATTCATATTTAAGACGCTTCCTAAAACCCATATAGGATATTCTATCGTAGCTCGTTATTCGCAACCGGGTGCGTTATGTGTAAACGAACCGCAGCGATGCTAATTCTTGTTTATGAGGGCCCACGTCCAATACCTTATTAATCCCTACACGGGATTCCAACAGTCATAGCCGCGCAAAAACAACCTTTATATTCAAAATTGGTTATATCCGCTTTTTAGTCGACTCATATCGGTACAAAAGTGATTTTTGCTGTGGTGATTTCATGCAGTAGGCTCTGCTTCGAAGTGCTAGCTGTTCCGCTGGGTATACTTACACGTTATACAAGGAAAGACTATCATCATCGTTCACCATGTTAAAAGGCTATCAAGGTTCATTCCTTTCGGCAAACCAAGAGTAGCTTAGATGTCTTTAATAGGAAGTAATTACTTGAGATCGGGCTAACCGCCGCATTATTTGATACCTTCTGATATAAAAAAGATGCCAAACATCTCGACCGCTTTCTGATCATCTTCGATGTTCGCGAGGTTTCCGACAGCGCCATGTCGGACATTCTCTGTTGTTTTTTTTTTCTCGTCGGCCTTTTTTAAATGCCCGCTCCATTAATAACAGTCACGATGGGTATCTCTTAAGTGCCAGTGACACAGATCCGAGCGCCAGCATAACATTCGTAATGTACGTCCGCATAACGCGCGATACCGTTCATAGTCACCTCGTGCGTTCCAAGAAGCGTAACGGTCCGGACCGGGCACCGTCTCGAAATGCACCAGTTTTGTAATAAAACACAGGCGACGGCGGCGTGTCGCCTGAGTGGTTATGTGACCCTGTGAACTGAGATTTTGTCACAACCTCTAGTCTACCGGTCGCGGCGACTAAAAAAAATGAAATAGCCCCGAGATAACGCAACGCGCGTCAACACTGCGGCTCGTTGCAAACTCGCCCACCGCCAACTTTTCGTTATCTACGCTCCATCACGTCCGCCAGGTGGTGCTGTCCCTCTACCGGTACCTCTCTAACTACATGAGTTGAATCGAAGCCGTAACTCGGGGCTGCCCTTGGCGCGTGACATCTTTAGCTCTCCTAATCGCGCCGCTGGTCTTTAACCCGGCGCACGGACAACGCAGGAAATGCAACAGTACGCCAATTACCGCCCCTGTACGTTTGGTAGGGACCGTGAGGTGTGATTGTAGAAAGTTCTCCGCTAATAAATTTAATTCTTCCCGAGCCCAAGCACTATATACAGAGATAAACGAGCCGCTTAAAGCGGTCAATCTTACTCGAAACCTATTCAAATACAGTCGAGACCTGTTAGAACTTTGACTATTCTGCACTTAATAAATAATACTTTTTCTAAAAGTTTTATTATATTTAATTAAACTAAGCCGGCTACAGAACGTTTAAATAGAAAAATGCAGTTGTGAACAATCGACACTTTGACATGATTTTTTTGAATAAATTTCAAAATTAGCCAACATGGAAAAAACGTCTCGTAACCATATATGCATATATTATCCATAGAGTAATAGTAGTAATAATTTTATACTTCTGTCAATACTTTTCAGCGATTTTTATTTATCCTCTACCACGAGTACCATTGCCTTGCCGACTAATTATTTTAAGATTTATTTCTTTACTTCAACCGTATCGATGTGCGTGCCGTTGCCATTCAAACATAGCTCATAAACTGTCTGGAGTCTGAATCATTACGGGTGGAAACAATGAGGCATTAGTCTATTGGCGCCGTTCGTTCCTTAATTGGTAAAAAATCTCGTTTTCTCTTAAATTTGCAAACACTGCCTCTTAAAGTAGATTAGGTTACTAGAACGACTTCTTCCCGCCCACACCTGTCAATTTCATGTTGGATCGTGTTGATAGTGTCCATGGCTCACACGCCCATCTACCCATCATTTAAACATTGATAACTCGAACTCAGTGTTTATGCAGGCCATACAAAATGTTTATGCAACGTGTTGCAAATAAAATGCCAATTTTTTAATTATTCAGTATTTCACTGTTTCCTTCCGAATCATAAATGATCCGTTTGCCGTTCTTGGAGTCTATGTATAAACTACTCTCGATTTAAATTAATTACATTTTTTCTAATTTAAAGCTTATACACTGTCTTATAACTAAAACTATAACGTAGGTATATTTTTGCCGCCTGTTAACATTTGCTACGTTAAGAAATTACTAATTGTTATTTGTCCGAAGGTATAATCGTTTTAAAAGAGCACCTATGAGAATGGAATTTAAACACATCTTTAGGACTTAGATTACTACTTGTACTTTATTCCACACGACCAACCTTACTTATTATCGTTACAACCCTTTCCGCACCGCACTAATGCTTAGTGCAAGTCATGAATGTAAGCTTAGGTTGTAGGGCATGATTTATGTAACATAAATAGTTTCTTTACAAATCACCAGCTGACCTAACAGACGTCCTATCGTTTTCAGTAGATAACTCAAGAACTACTGAAGCGATTAGTAAAAAACATATATTAATATTTGTGTTAAAGAAGCAGGTATCTACATATATTTTTTTCAATAAGCCTTATAAACATCCATTCATCAAGTTCCTATATAATAAACCTTTACAATTTTATCATCTGCTGACAATCTTGCCTTTGAAACTGGAGCGCAGTAATACTTACACATTATTTTATATAAAGTCTTTTCCAACAACTTTATTATAGTATAGATCAAAGACAAATTTAGATAAAAACCACTTTCGATGTTAACTAGATTAGCAAAAACTTAGAAAACACACCATTCTATGAAATAGCATTTTATAGGTCACAGCTATTCTATATATTAACTTCATGCTTGACCGCGACCTAGTCTATAAGAATCCTTTTCACTATGGCCTTAAAACGTCATGTCGAATCACGTCTCGCGAAGCTTTGCAAAGCTACATCTACTTATGCATAAAATTCTATGCACAGCGCACATTTTATGAACCTACTTAACTTTCTATCACAATTTCAACGCCACCTTTCCTAATATCAGAAATGCAAATGTTTGTACGTCGATTTGTATTATTTTTACGTACCAAAAAATTATTTATTAAAAATATATGAATATATTTTTGTATATGTGATGGGTTTGTGTCTAAAACGGACATGGGTCACTCATGTGCATAAGAAATGGTCATTTTTATTGCTTCTTGAAGTCAAAATGTCCGCAACTACAGGCTCATAATATAATACATGCGTTTTTGTTAAATTAAACACACGCGTCAATGGAATAATAGTTTGGTACGTACGAAGGGTGGTAAGGTCATAAAAAATTTAACTTACAAAAATTAAAAAGAAGGGAAAATTATATTTACCGTCAAATCAACGTGCAAAGTGTTTTTGCGAAGGTAAATTGAAATATAGCGAATGTTGGATGGAAATTTATTTAAATTGAAATGCATTTAGCTCGAACCTTGGCGGATATTGCAAGGTTCAGAATAGTCAGGTGGAACATTTTTGTTATAATAGTAATCATGGCCTATATGCATCCACTGCGGGGCATACGATACCTAACATAATAAGAGGCTACAGGGAGTAAATCCTTTAGCTTACTTGAAACACTGCACTTCAACTTCAGGCTTTATTATAGTACACTTAGCTTGAATCGCTTTCATTACGGACATTTTATCTAATGCAGTAAAAGGTTATTAAATTTACTACACTGATATTTACATGCGATCATTTAAAATACCACTACTTTTATCTCGGTATTCTATATTCCTCTGTAAACGATTCAAACGAATGAAGAACACTTAAATATTTTTATTTTTTTTATTTTGCATGGCATGTGCTTAGGAATATTTAAAATGTCGTCGAAATTAATAGTATATGTAAAATATAAGTCATAACTTTGTGGCTAGCGATCTTAATGTTGTTTGTCCAAATTCGATGGCATCACAAATAAGCTTCCTGATTTTTATCATTATTCTATTCTAGTGTATTAAGAATCGAGACGAGCACGCTTTACGATAAGCGAATCGCTTATCGAAAAACAGTATAGTAGAAGTTCGAAATTGCTCGGCTATGTTTCTTTTTTGTAATTGTTTTTGTAATTATGCTGGAGACATTGCCTTTCAAACCGGACGGAAGGTCTAACACATTACTAATTTACTTAATAACTCACATTGCTTTTGTAATTCTTCGGACAGCAATAGATTCGTTGAACTATTATCAGGCTTTGGTGACTAAATACTTTAGTGAACTTGAAGCTGTAACTTTCCTTTGTGGTAGGACTACTCTGCGGAGTCCGACTGGGGTGGTACTGCACTGTTTCTTTATAGCCAGGTTGAAAGGGTCAGCGTAATTATCTAGCATCAGATCGTCAACGTCGTCTCCCAAAAACGAGCGCAGTTCAGAGGTGAACAAGTTCTGAATGACATTGTGTAACTTAATCTAAAAAAAGGCCAATTCCAAGTCGTTCTACCCCTATGTAGAACTACTCGGACTGACAAATTTTGAATATTTTATACAAGCAGTCGTTCCTATCAACAAAGATCGTACCACACCTCACTTGGATGGAATTACGTTAAAAGAAGTACAATATGGCAAATTTTGAATCCTATTTTGAAAAATTTTGGCTCAAAAATTGCCATATCATAAATAAGTGATGTGTGTTTTGTCTAACACCGACTGTTTGTTTGACACCGAACAACGAATAATGTCGAAGTATGGCATTGAAATTTAAATAATAACTGTAAAATACGCAATATGAATATAATTAAGATTTTACATGCGTTTCAAGAGAATGCTCAGATATCTGCAATAGCCATCGAAGACTTCAAACGACACAAAAGAGACAAGCGTTGCAAAGAGAGCGTTTGCAATTTAATCCTTTTTACAAATCAAATCGAAAAGAATCAAAAAATTAAAAAATTAAAGACAAAGATAATAGTCATTTTGTTCTTCGATTACATTTTAATTGAGGTGTGGCAATATCTATATAGACAGGTATGACTACTCGAAATAAAATATTAAAAATTTGCTAAGTCCGAGTAGTTAGTTCTACACAGGGGTAGAACTTCTGGGAATGATTTTTCCAACTAGTCATACATTTAGAGCTACTTGGAATAGTCTGAAAAAAAATTATGTATCTATATGTTTTTAATAACAAATCCAGGTCGGCAGTGACGGCGGTGTCGTGGCATCCTCAATCAGGACTTCTCGCGTCGGTGGACCGAGGAAAGCGCGCCCTAGTGTGGGGCGACTTGTGACACGCCTGGGATCACACTTCACAGCCGCCGGACACCGCACAGGTTGTATAACATTTGTTATAAACTAGGTAGTTTTGGTATATAATATATTTTCATAGTAAACGTAAAGTAGTGTCTGAAAAATTCTTAACTACCTATAATATCAAATAATATCTATCAGTCGGATAGATAGTATTTGCTGATAGAGGAGTATGGAAGAAAAATACGTATTGTGCAGACTCCACCTAATGGGATAAGGGCAGGAGAAAGAAAGTCGTTCGTAAATTTTGAGATTTATTACATAGAAACGCTATTTCATTTCTACAACGATGTTATTTAAATATACTTTAGATTTCCGTTAATACTAACTATGGAAGCATGAACAGCTTTAATACTAACTTTTGTTGCATGCATGAAAAAACCGCGGTTTCATAGATCACCTCCTTGGTAAAATCTACCTCCCTCCTTGTGACTATAAAAGGGGTACAAGCATTTCTCTTCATATATTAATATTAGTATATTGATGTCAATTATTCTAATGCAAAATTTTTGATAGTTACAATCTGGTTGAGAGTATTGAAAATAAAATTAGGACTACCTTTGATTTCAACTTGAAACATAATTCAAAATCGACAAATGAATTTCCAAATAAGTCAAATATGTAAAAGGATTTGAAATTTACTAATCAATACATTGAAATACGTACCTGTACATTTAACTAACTGAAGCAAACGCATTATCATTTGATGAATTTAAAACGATCACATGGCGACCAGAAAGCATGGCCACAAAATTAAGAATGTCATTTTTTATTTTTATTTTATCAAGAAAAAATTGTTTCGTTTTTTGCGTCCCGATCCGTCGTGTGAAATAATTGTAATTCACGAGGTAAAATGCGGACAATGAACTTCATCTCATTCGCGTTGGCTGGGACCTAATTGAAAATATATTTCTGCCTGATACCTTAATCTCCGCCTTCACGCAGAGCAAAGACGTTTATCTCGAACGATACACTCATGCGAATGATGTAATATCTTGACATGCACTTAAATGCTAACGATTGTATCATTAAGCAAAGTCTTATTATAAAGAGATAGGAAGAATTTTATATGAATATTATTAATAAGACTTCTTGAAATCTTTCGTACTCTATGTATGTAATAACAGAGAAATACATTTAGTTGGTCGATATGATCAATCTTAACGGTGGTAGAGCCACGCAGCTGTTCCCGCTGCTGAATGGGCCGGCTCGACCTAATAGCTACCACGACCTCATAGAATATCGGCGTAAAGTGGAAGTGTATTTGCTTCCGCGTTTCATCCGGTGAGTGAGGTAGCCGGTAGTCCATCTTCCTCCTTCCCCTCCCTTCCTCCCACTCCCTCTCCTCCCCTCCCTTACATCCTACTCCCAACCCTACCGCAATCCCCTCTCACAC
>DWHO01004185.1:0-11282 GCA_018247575.1 Eurytides lysithous rurik
CTCTTAGGCGCCAACTCTATCCGACCAGTCCCTGAACTGGTCGAGTCTCCGCCCGAGTAAAGGGGAGATTCCCCGAGGCTCGAATCAGCCGGCCAAGTGTCGGTTGCAAGTACATCGATTAAAAGATTTGTAAATGGATCATATTCATATTCTATGAATTTCGATAGAATCACAACCATTTAAATTTTCTCACAAGCCTGCTTAGTTAAACAACTCTACCTTGACTTACAAAGTACCTGCACTGATTGACCGCTTTATCTATTTTCAGCGTTGTTTACTTATTTCATTTATAAATATTTTTTTGCTAGTTTTAATTTCTATTTGTAAAGTGAATTCTTAAGATAGAATTATAAAAAATACTAGAAAAGATATTATAGCTCCCGCATTTTGAACTTACCCTTGAAAGCCTTAACGTCCAAATGGAAGAAACAATTCCATTCTTTAAATAAGCTACAAATAATGCTGAAACGACTTTTACGACGTCCTAGAACAATTATTAAGTTAAGTGAAAATAAACCATTACTCTACATTTTCAAGATTTGTAGCACCTGCTTGCTACGTTAAGAAACTTTTCGGTTTTATTCTGAAAAGTTTAATTTGTTTAACAGGTAGATAGTTTTATGACTTCAATGAACACTTGAAACATTAAAAAAGATTACTTTGATAAATACATTTTGACCACAAATGCCGTTACGGAAAACGACTGACGCGTCAGAGATCCGTTACCGATTTTTAAGTGTTTCGCTACATTGAAATTTTATTTTTCACCTCTTTTGAACTGGTGTTATAAGTGAATTATGCAAAGTTTCGTTAAAAGCATTAATTATGATAATTTAAAATAGAGCGAATGTATAAAGATGCTCTATCTTTATACATTCGCTCTATTTTAAATTCTTTATACAAGCAAAGACAGCTAGCTTTCAAGGCTAAATTTGTGATTAATTTAATAACAAAAGTATATTCTTTCAGATGACCGAGGAAGCTGCACCGCGGAAGGTAAAGCGAAGAGCTCGACACTCGTCCTCTCATAAAACGCGGTGAACAGTACTTAATGTTTTCGCTCTACACGTAGGGATCAATTGGGATCATTTCTCTGCTCTTTAACGCCGTGTGATCTTATCTTTAACTTTATCGTAATTATTTGGGACCTCTAAAAGCACGTGAGATGATAGGTATCAAATATAATGATATATAGATAGGTATCAAATCAATTTGTAAAGAATAAAACGCTTTTGAAACTTGCTATAGCCCGTTGTTTAGTTCATTGATGAAATGATATGTAACAATACATAGACCAACTGTTGTAGCATTTACATATACAAATGATGTGGAGAAATATTCGACATTTCGAATCGAAAAAAAGTGTTTCATTACTCAACTGTAATACGTAAAATTAACAATAGAATCATATATAGACTCTACACATAAATGTTATTCTAAAGCGAAGAATGGTATGGCTACGTAAATTGCAGTCGTTGCCGCGCCTCAACAAAGGTCTACGTGTACTCGTAGAGATATTTAGCGAACCGTAGTAATTAGCTACGCCACAGGCATGACTTTGTGGTTTTCCGCTAAGTGTCGCTTGTTTCAACACTTTACTTTGAATAGATTCCATTCTTTCTCTTTACACAAAAATAAATTTCACTACTACTTTTCTCATTCCTAATTATAGTGTTGTTATAACATGAGGCATTATTTACGAGAAGTTAGAGTAATAATACACTCGAGTAGATTCTATTTTAAAGAGGTATTTTAAACAACATTAATATGCGTTCTTATTATGAAATATTCATTATCGCTAACCCGTGCTGAAATTGTAAGAGCTTAAATTTGAAAGCAGCAACGCCTGGCCGTGGGACCTTATCAAGTATACTTTTGGCATTTTAATGTCTTAATTACGATAGTTCATTACTCTATGATAATAAATATCATAAATTAATATGCGACTACGATGATTCGAATTGAAAGGGAAATCGCAAATGAAATATGAGGTACAATAAATATTTTCTAGCTGCTAGACAGTATCATATAACGTGAAGATCATATTCAGTATATAGTTAGATAATAACGTAGGATTAAGGGCTTTAGAAGCTCTCTTCTCCACATTCAAACTATCCGAATCGACGCACCTAATGTCACAATTAAAGTTGATACGATCACATAATATAAAAAACATAATAATATTAAAAAAAATAAAATTAAAGTCAATTCCTACTTAGAACAACGACACCTTTCTCTTCCCATATGAAACTAAAATTAAGTAATTCAACTTAGTTAATAAATTCACGTTTTAAAATAATGTATTGCCATCAAGTGTCATCCATACATTTACGAAAATATATAAGAATTTGAATAGATGTACAAAAAGTATTTTATTGACGATCGAAAATCTGAACAAGATATATAAATATATATAAAGAGTGTGAACTATTAGTAGGAAATGAAAAAGACAAATACTTTAAAAATACGCTCTATAAAAATATATCTTATAATCGAAAATTATATCTTCTATTTACCTTATACATGTTGTTAAAATGACAGTAGTTTATTGTGTTTTAATTTTATTTATCAAATGTCATTTCGAGCTTTTTAGACTCTATGGTAAGTACCCACCGCCCTGGTCTACGTCGTAGACCCAAAACAGACGAGAATATTACGAAACATACATGAAATCAATTTTAACAACGATAGTAATATTTTTAGATATTAGCCTATAACTCATTTTAAAATTATCCTACTATTTGTCGACAGAAATAATGTATCACTGTCAGTTATAACTGAAAATTGTTAATTTAAATTTTCAATTGAATTTCCAAAATTTCAGGCACATACATGATCATGACACGCATATTCTATATCCGGATTCGTAGGAAATATATTTCCTTAGTAAAAATGTCTAAAAACTTATTGTCATTGGTAATGTTACTGACTCTAAAATGCAGTCATTCCGATTGGTGGCTTGATGGAGATAAAACTCATGCTGTCAGTTGGAAAACTACAAAAGTGCACATTTGTTCCTTTCGTGCGTGTTAAAAGAAGACTACATATTTTTCCAAGCGCACTTAAGTTTCAGCGTGGCAATATTTCGCGTTTGACTTAGACCTTAGACCAATTAGGTACGTGCCAGTCAGTCAATCGGTGCATCGAATAGCCCCCTTATCTTTTTTGCTTTTAAATGGTGTATATATTATAACAAAAAATATGAACTAAAATAACATTCAAATTAAATTAATTAATAATATAACAAAAATCCTAACTATAACTAATCGCATTGCCAACAGACATCTAGCAATACTATATTAAATACGTAAAATTTACTCTACTCGTATATTCTAAACTAGCTGTGCTATTTCTCACGCCAGTTATATTAATAGTTAAAATATTAATAATAAAAATATTTCTATCTTCTTCGTATAGTCTATTAATTAATGTAACTGTTTCATGCTAAGAGCACAATTAATTTCTCCATTCACTACCAAGTTTGCCATTTTTATTACGTTGTTATTGACATTAATTCCTTGTAGCAATTGCTAATCTGAGATTTGTTGAAAAACATTATCTAAACTTCTTATTCTAATACTTTAATTATTTATCGTATTAACATAGTTATAGCAAGCTGTTATTTCCAAATATATATATTATGCTAATTACAAGCTGTCAATTATTTTATTCATCAGACAATTATGTTTACACAATGAAGTAACAGCAACTAATACATATCTGTTAATGAAATTAAAGAAAGCTACTATTTTCAGTAATCCACTTAAGTATATATGTATATAATATATGTATATTATATGTATATAATTAAAATATATATATATATGTTTATATAATTATAACTTGAATGTATATCCCTATAATAATAAAAGCAATATTTAAAATTTATTATTCTTTTTAACCAACTCCAAAAAAAAAAGGTGATTGTAAATTTGTTTTGTATGTTTCTTACACGAAAAATCGATAAACTGTGAACTGATAACGGTGATTATTTTTTATTATAACGATTTTTCAATAGAGATTTTTTGGAGGTAGAAAGTAAAACTTATAATACTCTAATTAACATTATAGTAATAACGATAAAATAAACATAGTAAAATGGAAATTTTACTTTGTTTATTTTACTATGTTTAGTTTTTGGGAAGCGGGTGTAACAGTTTTGGCAAAAAATTATTTTACAGACATCATTATTTATGTTAAATAAAACCTAAACATGATTTAGTCTTGGAGTCACTACGTGCCAAATTAATTCATAAAATTTTCTTAGTAATAGATTTAAAGGAGTAACCTCCATAGTTTTTGAAATTAGCAACAAATTGTACTATTCTTCGGTCTATGAGACGCATTGATAATAATTTTAGATAGTTTCTACTACTATGAACGCAATCGCGTATGTTGCTGCATGAGAATTGCTGACATTTTTGATTGTAGAAATCACGTAGCGTTTTCCAAAGGTACCTTGGCAGCTATTATAGCAAGACGTGTGGTTTCAATCCCGACACGGGAAAATATTATGCGATCCATTAATAGCTCTTCCAAGCTTGGGTGTGCTCTGAATCAAATATATGAATCCCTAGCATAAATCGTACTTTTAAGGTAATGAACCAGTTAACTGAGCACGACGAGTATACTGGTAATAGAGAAGATCTACTGCTCTGTTTCAATCGGTATTTAAAGTGTAAATTTTGTGAAAAACGAAACATATTCACTAATTTCTAGATGTTTAGAAAATGTTGAGGCCGGGAAAAAAAACTAGTATAGAAAATTTATTGCTGAACAAAAGACAAAATACCATACACATCGTCGATCGATTTTATCACACCAAGGTGTGTGATTTTGAAAGTGCGTCACAACTGCACGTCACAGTTAACTGGTTAAAGAAGACTTTTTTCCTTGTACGTGTGTAACGTATTTGTGAGAGTATATAGTTATTTACTGATTCAGATTAACTGAGAGAAGAGCTACGATAGATACAAGTGAGGCTGTAGAATAAACGTTAGACTACTCTCGTGCTACGAACTCGGCTACGCTAATCTAAGTAGGTTAGCGTAGCCGAGTTTCGTTGTAACTGAGTAGTGAGCTCGACTAAGCGCTCGTTGTCACATAGAATGCGTGCTAATGGAACACCTCTGGTAGAAATTAGAAAACAAAGTACTTATTATTATAAATAATAGTATTTGATACTAACATCTGTTTAGACAAAACTTGAATTGCGTAACAGACGACGAAGCTGACATTTTGACAAAAACAATTTTCACACACATCAATAATAACATATTGACAGTATTTGCCAAAGTGATACTATTGCTTATTTCAATAGATCATATAATTACTTTTAATAACTTTTTGTGCCGCCTTCATTTATTCCGACTACAATTCCGGTTACAAAGAAATCAATCTTCTTCTAAATAGATTAAAATATCGTGCAATAGGCTACGATGGTATGTCACATGAACAGAGTTTTAGCAAAGGAATTAGCGAATTTTAACTTCGACGGATGGTGTGTAAAGTACTTTGTGATTTTCATGCAGCAATATACAAATTTCGTAGCATTTTTCTCACTCTTGTTACCATATGTAACACATCTTAGGAGCAATTTTTTTAAGACTATCTTTATAAGATTACTGTATTCTAAAATGTTTTGTTTATTTATAATATATTTAAGTAAAGCATATGCTGATAACTTTTTCATCCAATCTGTGTTTACTTTGGGCAATACTTTATTACGCACTTGCTGTTAAAATCATAGGCATGGTGATAACAATTTAAATTAATAAAATAACTGTTACCGAAGTAATCATCTAGATTTGATGAGATGTTATATCTCTGAAAAATGAATGAACGTTTGGTTTGTCAATAGTTTACTGTATGTTCTTCCACATTGGTCTGATACTTATTTAAAGGTCATGATTATTTATAGTTGATATTTTACGAGGCAGTGTCGCTTGAGCTAGCTAACGAAGAGATGTGTTCTTGAGAGATGAATTCTATTTACTGTTTACTATTGATCATTAAATAAACTGTTTTCTTCTATTCCAAGTTATACCTGTCGTTTTATTTATCTACATACCCATATATCTATATTACCCTCGATTCTAAACTACAATACAGCTACAATATTGTAGCTGTTTCCATGTTGTTGTTTGCTCCACGGATGTAGTGTAATGTTTTAATCATTCTCATGCGGGCAAATATTTGTTGTTCAGAGTTAAAGTATATATTATGCCCTTAATCGCGTGTTCCATCTCGAGTGCATGTTTGCACAGAATTGTTTTTTAGTATAATCACTAAGGATGATACACCGACTTATTTTATGGAAGCGGTGCCACTGTGTTGCCACTCATTTTACTTCTATGTGCAGTAACGTGTAAAGCTTTATTGAGTTCCGGCTTGAGACCAATATAATCCATGATATAAATAAAATATCAGTTTTACCATCCATGGGCAAGGTTTTTGAAAAAATAATTTTAAACCAATTAACGGAATTTTTCTATAGTAATCTCATACATAGCGAGCACTATGGTTTCACTAAAAGTAACTCACTCAACAGCAGATTCAGGTTCTAAGCTCCTCTAACATATTTTTGACGCATGGGAGAAATCACTGAATGCAATTATCGATATATAATATTTTGCGATTTATCCAAAGCCTTTGATTGTGTGGACCATCAAACATTATTACTGACGTTAAACCACTATGGTATACGCGGCGCTGCACTTGACCTTATTGCTTCTTACTTAAATCAGAGAGTCCAGAGGGTTGATACAAATAATGTGAAATCATCTGGATCTCCTTTACAGATGGGTGTTCCACAAGGATCTGTCCTTGGGCCATTTTTATTCTTACTTTATATCAATGATTCACCGTTTTATGTAAGGAATTTGTATGACACAGTACTTCTTGCTAACGATACCTCCCTTGTCTTCAAGGTCAATCGTAATAGAAATATAAATGACGAAGTAGATGGTGCTCTGTTACGCATACTAAACTGGTTTGAAATTAACAATTTAGTACTAAATGCGAAAAAAACTAAATGTGTGGAATTTACCTTCTTAACAATGAAGCACTATAAATTCCTGATTCCACTGTTTTCTTAGTAACCCTGGATAAAAAAATTTAGTGGAACTCCCATCTTTCAACACTCGCGGGTAAACTCAGCGCAGCCGTCATTGCAGTGAGAAAAGTAAGACATTTAACTGACGTTAATACAGCTCGACTAGATTATTTAAGTTATTTTTATAGTATTCTGTCTTACGGTATCCCATTGCGGGGAAGTGCTGTTGAGATAAATTCAGTATTTTTTATTCAAAAAAGAGCCGGTCAAGTTATTTATAACCTTAGAGTTTGAGATTCCCTGCGAGGTTTTTTTTTAAAAAGTGGTATTTTGACGGTTGCCTCACAATATATACTATGTAACATATTCTTTATCTGACAAAATTTTAATACTTCTCTGAAACTCAGTGACGAACACGTGGCAAAAACTAGAAATAAGAATAAACTTGTAACAGCTCGGTTTCGTCTCCAAAAGGTTAAAAAATCCTTCATGGGCTTGAGTATACGCATATATAATAAAATGCCATAAGTTGTCCTGGATCTACCATTTGAGCGCTTTAAAACTAAAATTAGAAATAATCTATCACATAAGTCTTATTATACTGTTTAAGAGCTTCTGATGGCCAAAATGCGTGGAATATACTTTATTGACTCGTATTTGGGATAGATATTATTGTATTAAAGTAATACTGTAACGACATTTTAAAAGAGTAATTTAGATCTAAGTTTCTCGCCAGCTCTTCTCAGCAGAACTGCAATCTCAACCGGTGGTAGCTTCATCACGAACTGAGATGTAAAATTGCTTGTTAAGGCCTATTCGAATAAAAATATCTTGATTTGATTTACTAAGTGGGTCTATTGATGTTGTTAATCCAGACAGCGGATTTTGGCAGCGCGCCACGTATAGATGTTACAAACTTTTCGTATTTTTGACAGAAACATTTATATATTGAAAAATACTTTTCCATCGAACAAAATAGACCTATCTAAAATAATATTATTTTTTTCATTGTTAATAACTTTAGCTATTTATCCGAATACTATACATATTAATTAAAAAGAATTACGGGTTTTACAGCGTTTTGAATTTTCTTATTTCCTATTGCTTGGATCGGCCCGGGAAAATTTTTGACTATTTGACGTTAGACTAATATTTGTGTTTTCGCGTTGGAGCCGGAGTGATGCGACTGATGGCCCATCCCCCTCCCTTCTTTTCACAGCCGTCCCCTTCTTTTTCTCGCTTCTTCCTCTCCTTTCCACCACCTCCCCCTTTCCTTCGAAAAATTCCCAAATTAAGGGCAAGCAACGCATTTGCATGACGTTCAACGTTGCAAATCGGTTATTGTTATTGTAATCGGTAGCGGTTATTGTTTAATATTAATAACGTATTACTTTTTTATCTTTAAGCATTAAAGATAAAAAAGTAATACGTTATTCGCGGCGGCAGAAGCTCTTTTGACGCGCCGCCAAAGCTGCATCTCCCCGTTGAGTTTAATCACGGCCGACATCCGATTGCATCTGCGTATACGTGGAGCTTTAGTGACGTCACGTTACAATAGTTATCGATGGTATTTGGAAAAATAAAACGAAAAATAAAATAATACTGTAAAAATTATAATGTCACAGATGTTTCGCAAACGTACACACAGCAAAATAAAATAAATAAATGTCAAAGGACATCTCACACACTACTATCTAAACTAGGAAGAGCCTTCACTTTGGTAACTAGACAACTGAGACTTATACGTACATATTTGCATATAAATATAGTGCATACTTTTGTAATTAGTTAACACCCAAACACAGAACAAATACTTTCGCTTATAGGAATCGACCTACAACTTTCGACTTGTCAGTCAGGAGTACTAACCATTTCCAACGAGTCAGTCAACACATATCAGGATTTGGCAATCTAATTACTTAAATGGCAGCGAAACTTCAGTTCTGGTTCTGGGCAAGCTTGCTTTTCTTAGCTTTTAGTTTGTGCTAGGTTCTGCGCCCTTCTCATCACTTAAAGGTGTGTGGTATATCTCTTGACTATACTGGTAATGCAGTGGTATCAAACCCGAAGCACAAATGAGTGCTCGACATAGCATAGAAAAATTGTCTAATATGGTATCAAACTGGTGGTTTCAAACCCGAAGCACAAATGAGTGCTACGACGTAGCATAGAAAAATTGTCTAATATTCAGTTGTTCTTCAGTTTACAACACTTTGAAGCACCAGTGGATTCTGAAATTTGCTTATTGGTAGAACTCCTTTGCGAAAATTTAAGGAACATTATTGTATGGATAATATGTAGTATCACTTTTCCTAAATACCATCTAGTCAAACTTAAAACCAATTGAGATTGAGATCAAAAACCCAAATTTAGGCAGCTTTTATGATAACTATTAAGACGAACGTACGACCATATTTTCATTTTGAAAGAAGCAGACGTGTGATTATTGACAGGTTAATTTTTATAAATTAATTATTAAAATTATAAGGGATTACAGTGGGCAGAATAAATGTTTGTAGGCGTTTCCAGTCAACCAGGGGTGTGTATAACGTCCTGTCGTAATTTTTTTATAAATTATCATAGAATAAAAGGAAAGAGAGAGAAATAATAAAAATAACAGCATTTAATATCGTAAAATATTTATATATTTATTTATATACACACTAATGTGACATTATTACAGAGTCAGCCAAGGTAATGTCATTGGGTATCTAAATAACATGGCCTCTTGATGGTTGGTGTGAGTCTATCTACGAATGTGATAATTCTCTAACACTAATGTCGATATCATTTTCGTCACCACTAGCGATGCGATAGCTGAAATTACGTATTCCATTGCGATTGACCGTCAGTCTGATGAGCACCGGGTCCCAAGAGATGGCGTTACGATTTTTTCCAGCTGCACCGATTCGGTGCTACTCTGCTGTATGCTTACAATATACCGAGTGCCGAATTTTACACCGAATTTCTCCATTCGCACAATATTGTAAAGCAAATTTTGTGCGAACGGAGTAAACTTTTAAAAATCCGATCGTGTATTATTTCATATTTATGATATAAGTGAGACCGAAAAAAAAATCTAGAACCAACTTAAATGAACACAATGTTAGCTTTTTTATAAAGTAGGCTGATGAGCGAGCGAGCGGCTTACCTCCGCCATCAACGCTGCCCATGGACATTTGCAACATTGCAGAACGTGTAAATTCATTGCCAGCTTTTGAGGGGAACTTTTGAAAGGGGATGAGACGAGGAGTGAAAGGGAGGGAAGCGGAGATGGGCAACGGTCTTCAGTCCTACTCCTTCTTTCCTCTCCCTTGGTAAAGAGGAAGCCTCCCGTCTTCCACTTAACATCGCTTTTCTGTGAGGTCGCGGTTCAAGCCGACCCATTCAGCAGCGGGAACAGCTGCGTGGCTCTACCACCGTTAAATATAGTTATAGATTTAAACATTTAAATAGGATATTCTAATGGTCGTGCACAGTTCAGTCACTGGGTTATTGTAGGCAGGAGTGTCAGTTACCAACAGGACTCGCGTCACCTCGTTAACTCGATAACCTAATTCCCTAAAACATGAACATGTTAAGCAATGGCTGTTCACAAACTCCATTGTCGTGGAGCAATTTAGACACGCTTGTATAATTCCATTCCAGTGCGAAGTTATCGTAAGCAAAAGTTTACGAAGTCGAGTTCCATCGCGCGGTTTTGGAATGTGGAAGTTTGAGACGGGGGCTTTTAGTCTGTGTAAATGTCTGCGGTGGTGAATTCAGAGTTGAGTTTCACTTTTGTGAGTTAAAACAATCAAACATTTAATTGATATTAATATATTTAGTCAAACGAAATCAAATCGAAATATATTTATTTATTGATAGCACATTTAAATCGTCAATTTTTCCTTATGTTCGTGAGGAAGCTACCACCGGCTATGAATTCAGTTCTGTTGAGAATAGCCGGCGAGAAAGTCAATAGTTCATTTTTTAAAATACCATTATATTATGTGAAGTCGTAATAGAATATAATAGCTATGCCACATAAATTAAGCTCCACGCATTTTGGTCTACAAGAAACTCTTGAACAGCATAATATATAACTCTGGATTTCTTTGCCTGAGGTCAGGTAATACAATTATCTATAACTTTTTTTTTATGGATGGATGAGGCTGATAAACGAGCAAGCGGCTCACCTGATGGTAAGTGACCACCACCGCCCATGGACATTTGCAGCAATATAAAA
>DWHO01004186.1:0-11281 GCA_018247575.1 Eurytides lysithous rurik
ATGTAAGACGCTCTTATAACACAAGACATAACTGTCTTACAATAAGAGCAGCGTTCTTTCAAAAAAAACAAAAAACTTATGTTTAATCCAATAACAACTTAGTACCGAAAAAAGCTTGCTGTAAATAATTTTCATTTGTTTATAATTTTTCTATGTTATTATTTGTTATACAGGTCTTTAAAAATTGTTGGTAACCCTCAGGAATTCGAAATATGCCACCGGGCACAGAATTTGACCGCAGTTCGTTACAAATGAATAGCGCAAACAAATGGGAAGTCCGCGAACTAATATTTCGCGTTGTCGGATGGAGGCGTTGTGTATAAAGTTTTTTATTTTTTATTTTATGTTTTGGCCGACTCACCCTTTTCATTTCACCATACCAAACAAATATAAAACAATTTAAATCATTTTACTTGTTTATGATCGTGAATGATATTCAATCGCAAATAATATTCAAAACAACTGCGTAACAGTCTTTTCTGCATGACCCCTAGAATTTACATCAAATTACCAACTAGTCTTAAACAATTAAACATTTTACAATTTAAAAAGAAATTTTGTTTACTGCTAAGTGACTGACAAATGCTATTATATTGTCAATGAATTTTTAAATGAAACTAATTGACTTTATGTCTATAGTCTATATATATAAAGCAGTTTTTCAATGTGAAATAAAATTTTACCCGTCATTTTATCGTCAACAATTACCCTGTTCATATTTCTAAGGTATCCTACACACGCATCGCCTTTCAAACGCATAATTGACAGGCGAACAAGGGTAGAACATAATGCAATATATTATCGGGCGTCTTCACACGATGCTGCGTGACGCCTTATACGAAATTGACGTTCCACGGCCGCGGGGACGTGTTTTTTTTTTTTCGTGGGGAATATATTCTTAACGAGCTCCGACTTTCGTGCCTATTTGGGAATTCCCCTTTATGTACTTAGTTATTTGTTGTGTACCAAAATGAATTTGAAATTTGTCTGTAGAAAGTGTCCTGGTGTTCGACCGCGGCGATTTATTCGGTGTTATGTTAAATTTTAACCTTTTGTGAGTTGATGAGTTTTTTTTACTTTTTGGAAAATTGAGTGTCGACAGGAACACTGAAAAACTAGTGAAAAGTATATTTTAGTGTTAAGTATGCAATTGTTTTATGTTTTGAGTTATAACTGCTCGAGATAAGTCATCACTGCCAAAACGTGTTATTCTTTGAAAATACAAGAAAAGGAAGATAGAATGTAACTAAAATTGACAGGAGAAGACCAAGCCGTACGTAAGGCATACATAGTAACCTCTCTCAATAGCTTCAAAGTTTCTTCAAATTCTCCACATCGAAAGATATAATCGGCTTACAACTTGCACTTATCTATGTGCCTTAGGATCTTGAGATGCGCTTAAGGTTGACGAACGAAATATTTCAAAAGGAATATTCTTTTATGCTCGGATTGCATGCTTCATAGTTGGGAAGTAGTTGCGTGCAATATCTCCTTAGTTGCTATTCCGCCCTATTCAATGCTTCTTAAGCCCCAGGTGGCCGTGTCAAAGGCTTCGATGTCGCCGCCTTGGGCGGAGACTCGGTGCAGTATGCCAAATGTGGGTACTGACAGGAGACATTGTATTAATGTCGACGACACCAAGTAATTTTGGATTAAATTTTTTAGTGTTAAAATTTAGAAGAAAAGGTCTGATGGTTGATGGTTTTGATGTTTTTTAGTCATGTCATCAAATATGAAGTGAATCGTTGAAACATGACGTCAAATGAATTGTTTTGCGGGTGACCCAGGAATTGTATAATATATGTATACTTATTTCTTTTTAGATTACTTCACATTGTTCATCAATTTCCCATTCTATTAAATATCTATGTTACTGGTGGACGTCCTTTTTGGAATAGATAATGATTATATTAACTATTCCATACATCTATTCTAAAATTATCTTTCGTGTTTTTATCGTTATTCTACACTTCTTGAAATTGAAAATTTATTATAATATTATTGTTTCTTTTCCGAATATTGTTTTTTACTTAATTGTATTACAAAATCATGAAAACTGCTAGCTTTATTGGCTATTTATTTTTCTCTTGATATAAATTTTGTATCCCAGTCAAAGTAGGTATTGCTCCCCTTCGTAGCCCCCTCGTTTAAATTGCCCCGGCAATGACTCGCCAGATGCGGACGAATTTCAACGATAAAAGTCAAGCCAAGTCGCGAGTTTCCGACATTTCGAGGCATCAGTCGCATTCCGTTGTAATTCCGACTTCGGGGCTGCTAACGAATTTGAATATAGACGAGCGAAGTTAGTAAGCTTTGTGATAATAAACAAAAGCTAATGAATCCAGCAAATATCAAGAGATTTTTGACGTAGCTGAATCGGTTACTTATCTTTCTGTTATGCGAAATGTGCAGTTCACTAGATTCAGCTAACTGCCCATAAAAATAACTATCAATATCCGTGGTAAAGACCCTGATTCCCTAAATCAGCGATCCAAATGCCTAGATAATTCTTTTCTATGCTGCTTTTCAGGGAGGTTGATGGTTGGTTGGAGGTTGGCCCTTATAATAATAATAGTAAATTAATTCTTGCACGATTATAAAACATCTCTGTTTAGATGTCTTGCTCTATTTAAATAACTTCAAGACAATGAGTTCAATTGATAACCGCTCACTTTTACTGAAGTAAAAGCGTTCGCCGAATTGACATCGGAGTGTCGGGGAAGTAGGTCGGACAACTTATCTCGTTTCCTAACGAAGGAGCGTTACGTCACTCGGTTGGGTTTTAAAATTAATGCACCAACTTACCTCCCGGGTATCAGCGTTGATTAATTCACCCCTTCAGAGATGCCGGTTTTACGTGCTATCTATCGGAAGATCATTTCATTCGGGGCATTTTGTTTGAACAAGTTAAAGTTGCCAACGTTCAGGAATGGTGCTAATCACTTGTGTGATGTATAAAAAGCTTGTGCCTGCTTCCGTTTTCAGAACAAAAAAAATACAGGTCATAGACATCCTGTAGACATTTTTCAGTACGTTACCTTACTCACTTAGACTTAGAAATTATGATTATTTTATGCTTAACTTCTTGTGATACGACAATGATATATACACAGACGTGTAGGCCGATTTCATTAAATATTAATTTGTATAGGTTGCGTTGTAAATTGTTTAGATACCATAATTTTTCTATCATAACTTCTTGGTGATCTAATAAGGGTTAAAATCTCATTTTCTATAGCAAGCCATTCATTTGCCATTTCTGATACTCGTCTCAATGGGTTATAAGAATGAAAATAGAACAAGTGCACGTGTGTCATGTGTGAATGCATACACTTGTGCCATTTGAGATCTCCTGTGCATTTACCTCCTCTAGATTACCTTGACCACATTTTTAGGTCAGGAGCCGAGAGGGTTATAAAACTCTCAATTTGTAAAAAGAAACCCCTTTATTGGTGACAGGTGTTTAACAACGACTTGGTGAAGCGTGTTACTGTTACGCACAAACACATAGTTTATTCCATTTGAAGGTTAAGACAATTGACATCATTTAACCTCCGTTGACCTCAGTTAAACTTATTAGGGTATGTGGTTTTCGGCTTCTTTCGTTCTTTTGATTTCATTTCACGAAGCCCTTAAAACATTGTAAGGACAAAGATTTAAATTCTTTCCGTGACCATTGTTATTTTGTGTATGCTTCATCTAAAAGGTGGATCTATGCACGTTTTTGTATGGTTACGTGAAATTTTTAATATGCTTTTCTCACTTCCACAAACTAAACTTCTTAATCCGTAAAGGTGCATGCTTAGTTATGATATATAAGCAGTATTGTTATGCGGCATTGTTATAATATTATTAAATAAAATGTATATTTTGCAATGATGTATTTCATTTGATATAATAAACGTATGGAATTCAAGGAAAGATTTCAACGGCACTATAAAAATGTTAAATTTACTCAATTTTTCCTAAATTTAGGGGGATATTAACGGCACACATTTCATGGAGACATAAGTAAAAACTAAGAAAATAAAGTATATAATTTTTTAATCCCGAAATGACTGTGTAGTAAGTACATGTATTGTGTCCGTGATTTTTTATTGGCGTTTTTCATTTCAAAAACCGGAAAGCGGATTTTACTTTATGAACAAGCCGAGATATGACTTCAGGGTTTGTCATCCCCGTGATGCATGCACAACCGACCATCCGTATCCATAAGCCTCGGGTCAGTAAAATTTTTTTCTACCTTCCATCGGAACGTTGTTAGTGCTGTTGCAATATTTCACGCCATAAGCTAAGCTACAGATTGCTTTACCGTTATTTTGTCGCTTCGTAGTGCGCTACGTTCCCCTATGTATTCGTAGTTTTCTTGTTTGAAGGAGAAATATTTGTGTATCGTGTCCTAGGCGACTTTGTATAGCACAATCGTTCATTACAATTCCCACGACAAAAAGCCACTATAAATTGAGATTAATTAACAAATGTCATTGTTGGTGAATAAATGTAGGTTTTGTTACACTGGCATAATGAGTAACTCGAGTAACTTTTAAAGTTACTCGAGTAGGTTTACAAAAATTACATTTGAAAAATAACGAACAATCAAACAGTGGCGAACGATAATTTATAGTCCCGTTTAAAACTAACGTTATTATGGTTAACAGGTAATCAGGTCTTGATGTGTGTGCAATTGAACCAATTACACGCCCGGCATATACTTCGAAAGAAAATTTGTCGCAATAATCAATAAAATTTTATTCAGATTACCGACGACATACGTCGAAGACAAATCTACCACAAAAATAATGTTGAATCCGTTATTGCTTGAGCATGGATGTTAAACCATGTCTTTAATATAATACAATATCTTTAATGTTCCTATGAACGATTTTGCTTGGGTGTATTTCGATTCATTATTTCGAGTTAAAATGCTATGTTGTTAGTCTCTGGCAATAACCATCAATACATATCGATAAAGAAATTGGAAATGCATGGCCGTCCTTTAAGGTGGGAATAGAGAGGGGAAAGGGGAAGGTGAAGTGGGCAACCGGCCACCGGCCACCTTACTCACCAGACGAAACACGAAACCACAAACACCTCCACTTTACGCCGATTTTATTTAAGGTCGTGATACTCACCTAGTTCAAGCCGGCCCATTCAGTAGGAGCTGCTGCGTGGCTCTTTCACCTCGACTCTCTTACGCAACAATGAAGCAAGTTAATTCCGGCTGCAGGACCACACACAATTTCGCATTTATAACATAAGCGAAGTAATTATGGACAGTATAAAAAAAGACAACAATTAATCTCGGATATGAACGTTGCGGTGCACGGTATCCGAGAAGTAGCTCTCTCTCTCTCTCAAGCCGTGGCCTGCCGTCTATTTTGAGGCCAAGGTCGCAGATCCATTATTCCGCTGAATTTATACCGTTGCAAAAATACATTGTGTTCATAATGCGCTATTTCGTCTGTTCGTTGCGCTGGACTTTTTGTTTATAATAAAAAGTTTGTTAGTGATTTATATAACATTAAAGATTTTGGTTAAGGCGTTCAATCTCCAGTAAGACTAGCGTAACGTAATTCTTTTTTTTCTTTGTCTTCATAAATCTCTTTTCACAGAACTAGTCATTTATGTATTTACACAACAACACTCAGTGAAATAGTGGTTCACTAGATAGTACGCCGATGGTAAAAACCACCGTCAACAATATTAACCACTAAAAGGGTGGACCTATGACGAAGGTTTTCTGTGTTAAAATAACAATTATTTAGTAACAATTTGGTTAATCGGTGGTCGGTGATATCCGTCTTATTTGACGATCTATGCATAAACAGTTTACGTAACACCCTATTATTTCAGACTCAAGTTCACAACTTTACATAACAATGACTCCACCTATGATAACCTCGCCCTATGTTTTATTGTTTTAAACCGTGTTCACAATTAAATCAGAAATAGGCGTTTAATTCGTTTATTTATTCGTGCATAAATCTCGATTAAATCACACATTTAAAACATCGACAATTTGGCGGCATTTAAAAAAGCAAAAAACACAGAATAGTGGCAACGGAGATAAAATTAACCTAATAGCAACTAAATATCGCTTATGAGCAAGCGTCTTGCTAACTGCAACATTAGAAGACTTTCGCGAACTTCACTTACTGGAGAAACATAAATACGTTTTTATAAAGAAAAAAAGCAAAGAAAAGTATCTGTATACTTTTTTAGAACTCCGGTCTACTGTCAATCTTTGGTACGTTTCTTTTACATCATACTCCTGAGACAGAACGGCGGTATTACTTTATTTCAGCATAATTACTAGCCATAGAGCTTCATTATACTTTAGAAATTAGGAGAGAAAAGATATTCAGTCACCGTATACACGACGATTTCATAAAGACCACAGCAGAAGTACAGATATAAGCGAAAAGGGGTAAAGGAAGGCCAAGAAGAGCTTATGTTGACTAATTAGAGAAAAAGTTGAATGTCGTATATGGAGTTCAAGAGGATGGCGGAAGATAGAAACAAGTGGAAGGAGCTAAATTGATAAGAGATTAGCTCTTAAAGTCTAAGAAGGAGAGATACATCATCATAGATTTTTGGATGATTCGCGCAGTGCAAAGCCAACCATTGTCATGTCACGGTCGCTTATCGTCAGGCATCCGTCTCTTATGACGGACTGATTATATTAAAAAAAAGCTGGTTTATTCTTTGAGCACGAGAAGCCAAGAAAAATTTTATTAGCCTCCATTAAAACATTCGATGACCCAACCCATATATGGAGATCATTAAACTTTTGCTCTAGAATTGTTTGCCTCGTCAACACGGCACTAATAAGGGTCTCGAGCGAAAGCACCCTATAAGCTGCTACACGTCTCGTTAAGCCTCAGTTTATGCCTGACTTAGTTACGGAATAACTGCGTCAAGGCGTTACGTCTGGATTAGTTGACTTACGCTTTTTAATTTGTTTCGCTCCGCCGGTGAGCACTTCCTGTTACGCAACGTGACGTTTCCAGAACTTTCTTAAGAAGTTGTTTGTTTTTCTTAATTACAAGGGGCCTACGTGCGCACCACTGAAAGAAAACTTCGGGAGGAAGTTCTTTTTTCTACGAAATAATATTAGTGATTAGATATACTTGTAAGATACGCGAATTGGAGCCGCGTATATATGTATATTTATAATATCTTTTCTTATACGTGGTGTTCATAGGAAAATGTTTGTTATGCGACGTACATATGTGTACCCTGTTACTATAATGTGGGCTAATATTTATATAAACTTCCAAGTAAGCAAGCAGAACAATGCAAGACGTATCACCTTCATACAAGTAGCGATTTATACTAAGAATTCGTATAATAATAACGTTAATGTATTTCCATATGTTTAATATGAAAATACATTTACATTGTTATTTTCCTTTTTTCTTTGGATGCATGTTTAATAGATACGGCATTACTATGGTAAAGGCATACTAGCTTCTACTGTTAAGCGTCTTGTATAATAGATATAACATAGACATAACTATCTGTAGGGGATGGCAGTTCTAAACATATGAACTAGCCCCCCTTTTAAAAGACGTCGGAATTGTAACTTACGTGTAATATTGACGACCAAATGCGACAGCAGTCATCTCAGATCGGTCATATCAATTGTGCCTGCTGGTTGGTTATCTTTTCTGATAAAGAAGAGAACAATCAATGTATTTCATAAATATCTGGGTCGTGCAAATATTTGCCGCCATAACGATACTATGTATCGTTGAATATTTAATCGTTGAAAGTATTCCGTTGTACACGCGCCACGATTCAGGCCTCGGGGAGGATTAGGCGCTAAGTCCCCTTTCGCTATAAGAGCAAGTCCGTGTCCCTCAGCTGAATGCGAAAAGGATGAAATTGTTATTACAGTACGGAAATATATTTTATTTAAGCTTCCCTTGGTATCGTTCTCGGAGGTTCATTTTTTTTAAACTTCCGCACATGATAAATCGGTGATCGTGCGATCGAATCCCGTGGAGAGCAATGACTTTGTCTTTGACAATGTTTATTGCTTAGGTTTAGACATTACGGGTGGACACCAGATTGCCTGAAAATTAAGACGTTCCATGCGTCGTATGGGCATGTAAAAATTCGGATTTAGCTGCTTGTCGACTCCTAGCCGGTGGCTTTGTTACTAAGGTAAGTGGAGAGTGTCATGTCATGTCTGATTATGAGAGTAATTGAAACTTGAATGCACCCATGTCTGCTCAAACGCTTGTGCATTATAATATATCCCGCGTAGTTGGCTCTATTACAATAGATAGATAATAAGAATCTACAGGTTGGCTGCCATGGCCGAAATCGGTCGAGAGGGTCATCATTATTATACTATATTATGAAGTGGTATTTTTTTTTTAGAATATGTTAGAGTTGATTATTCGTAACTAACAAATCAACACAGCACATCCGCAAATGTTTTCAGCGATAAAAGCTACATGACTATCGCTGAGGTTCATTATAAATATGTTCTACTTTCCCACATCAACAGAAAATGTATAAAATGTTATCACTATGACTTCTTGTTTGTGTGTAGTTTGTGGGCCTGAAAATCTTCTTATGTCTTATGTTGACGACAGTCATAAAAGGTTTGTACTTTTAGACTATACGACTATATGAAGCTTCATCGGTATATCGAACCCGGGGAGATGTTAAGTTGTCATGAGTTGGATAGACCTTAATCTGCAGTGTCATGTATGAGTACATGTGTGAGTTGAAAAATATGGGGAATGTATGAATCGGTGATAATTGAGGCAGGAAGTAATCTTCCCTGCTTTTCTATTTTTTTTTCTTTATAAACTCGATCTTGGTTTTTAGTCCAATGATTTCTTTCTGCCGGTCGAAATTTTCTAGTTCAAAATCGTTTAATAGTTTTTTTCTAGTAATCTCTTCTTCTTCTCAAACAAACAAAAGTAACAGGATGTTTCATTTGATGCAGAATTTGAAAGCCTTGTTTCCGAATTTGAAAGCTTATCTCTATCACTGAATTGTTTTAGCCTATTACGCCTTTGTGGTCTTTATGCGGGATTGCGATCGAAGTACGTACGTAAGTTGAGAGATGAGATTTTTTTATTGCTGACATTCAGAAGACGGTGTCTGTATTTTTGCCTCTTTAACCGCATCAAGTCTCATATCCACTCAGTTTCCCTAAAATATGAACCGGTGGCCCACCGCCTCCAACAACAACGTATGGAGTACTGTTCTCACCTCTGGGGTGGGGCACCACATTACTAGCCCATCCCATTTGACCGCATCCAACACAGAGCTGCCGGAATCGTTGATGACCAAGTTATTTTCGATCGACTAGATCCTTTTGCTCACAGACGTTAGACGTTTCGTCTCTCTGCGTATTCTATCGGATATACCATGGGGAGTGTTCTGAGGAATTGTTCGGATTAAAACAAGCTGCTAAGTTCTGCTTCCTAATAACGCGACAAACGTCCAGGTACCATCTATACCATCTGGATGGCTGGAAATCCACCACCGTGCGCGGGAATTTTCTCCCACGCACTACCAACTTGTGGAACCGGTTGTCGCCAGCGGTATTTCCTAAACTTCAAGAAAAGAGCATACTGCCACCTGAAAGGACGGCAACGCATTGACCAAGTCCCTTGACAACATGAATCAACATTTTATTATTATATTGTATTTTTTGTATTATATTGTTTTTATTGTTGTAGAGTAATTACCATTGCTGATGAGTATCTAATCGCTAGACAAATGCATAAGTTATCATGCATCCTTGAATGAGCCAATCGATACGTACAAAATAAGAAACTGTTTTTAACTAAACTAAATTATAGTAATCCCCCCTATAACATTGTAGATTTGTTCCGCATTATGAAAACGCGTTGTAAGATTATTCCCGTATAATATGAAAATGCGTTATAAGTCTACCGTGTTATAGGGGGGATTACTGTATTACTAAAAAATTCCAAAAGATTCCGCACAGTAATACACGTCAAAGCGACATTGGATTGTATAATACCAATATCACTATTTCACTTTTGGGGAGAGAACTCATTGTTCACGTTTTTAAAACTTTCTCACAAGTTCGTGTTTAGGCTTGGCCGAGCTTCGTCGTCAAAACTCGCATTAAAAACTGGAACACTGGAAATCTAGTCCAAGGACTTGTGACTGGTTTAACTGAACGTATAACTTTCTGCTTTTATGCGGGTAGTCAGCCTAACTGAAGCCTTATATTCACTATTTGTATGCTTTCAAACGTATCAAATCTCAGTAGTTATTTTAGTTCACTTTCGTTGGCGCGAATAAAGTGTCCGTGTTATTGCTACTAATGATTAAAGATAACGATAAGCTCTTGCTTAAAGGCTGTTTATACATATGTTGTATGTGATTTAACCAAAACAAACGCATATATGGAATCTATGTACTATTTGGAATCTATCAGTGGCGGTACTACCACAATCAAATCTTAATTATATTAGCACATAATTCCCGAGTAATTTATTTTTTAAATTTGAGAGTTGCGGGAATTATGTGCTAATTAAAATTTATAAATTTTACTCTTAGTAGGGCAAGCCGGGCTTTTGAGCTTGTATGGTAGTACCGCCACTGGAAACTATATATTATTTATATACTATCGCATTCACACGCACTCACGTTATTATTAAAAAAGACAGAAATCCGAAATTTTCTATATATTATTCATAAAAATATATTAAATTAGATAAGCGACCACGACGTTATTGTTTACGTATATACCATTAATGCAAAAACACGTGTTTTGTAAAATCATAAACGTTACATAAATTATATTGCTCTATAAATGAAGACGTAAAAAAGTTGGTTACAGCAACTTTTATACGTCACAGTTACTAACAAAATACCAATATACAAATGTAATAGTGGTTAGTTTGTTATTAACAACTAGATTTATCACAATCCAATGGAGCAACGAATCGGTATTACTTTTGGCAGAAACACGGTTTTATTTTTAATAGGTATATAAAAAATATCAAATGTGGTAAAAATGAACCAATATAACAATATAATTAACATAATATTATAATCATCTCCAGCGACAGCATTGGTAGTTTTTATTTAATATTTTGTCGAAATAAACGCGTGCAAATTGCGTACGCTTCTAATTATTTTTCTTTAAACCGACTTAGTTTTAACATGTCGGTCAAGAAGTTAAAGCGGGTGGGTGCTTAGTAACGCGAGTAGAAGCAGCCGTTTACCCTGTGGCACTGCGGTTGTTTATACGCCCACAGTGGCGGTACTACCATAC